>JABFDZ020000103.1:400880-416469 GCA_019775955.2 Pollimyrus isidori
ACTCCCAACCGATAATTCTGTTCCCCCCCCAAAACCCCAACCCCACTTTTTTAATATTTGCTTTTTGGGGGGGGGGGGGGGGGGGGTCTGGCCGTCGACAATACTGATAGCACCACCCTCCACCCCATTGTTCCAAAGTTCGCAGAACTTTTCCCAAGAGGTGTCTGTTTGCTTGAGTTGCATTGATGAAATTATTAAGGACATAGTACAGGACGGCAGCCCGTAATAGGAATGAATCAGGGCCGCCGGATGATTGAACCCCCGTTTCGAGTAACGAGGCCTTGGCGAATTTCTCACAGTCAGCGAATCCTCACCTCCTCTCCACGACCGCCTGTTGAGAATAAAAAATACCCCATGCCAACGGGTCCATATGGAGGGTGTTTAATGGAGGGAGGAACGCGGGGATATAGACATGCTTACATGATTAATTAATGAATAGATATCCTATCTATCTACAGTACATCCCGGGGCCTGTGGAGATTCCAAACCATACTGGCGGCTTTTTAATATCCAGAATGCCTTTGTAGTGATAATGAGGATTTTGTCGACAGAAGAAGGGGAAGGTTTGGGCTGTTGCCGCAAAAGCGCTTCACTGGAGTTGGTCCTCGCCACCAAAGCCAGAGACCCCCGGAGTCTTGGTGAGGGGCTAAAGTGCCATAGAGGCTTAGCAAGGACACAGCGCGGCGATCTGGGGGAACTGGCAGAGAGGGAGCCGACTCACAACCCTCCAGGATGATCCCGGGGGCGAGTCCATCCTTCAGACAGCCATCGCCAGGCACGATTAAAACCAGCAGGACTTTCCGCCAGGAAACATTCAGATCGTGCCCAGATCTTGATGCTTCCTGTCCATCTTCTATCCGAAATGTCATCCCTTAGATTTAAATTGCGTCCATCATCTGGAATTTTATCGATTTTCAGCTATTAAAAGCTGAGTAGCAAAGGTAAGCTGTAGTACAAACCTAGGTTACTGGCTTATCGGGGTAACTTGTCGCATATAAGGTAGTCTGGGCAAAGTGTAAGTGAAAGAATATGAAGTGCATTTAAACTGTGATACCAGTAACCCCACTTAGTAGTACAGGCTACAGGTGAATAAACATAATGAATAATAGAAAAACAGGAGTAAAATTACTATACCAAGATTACCGAAATAAACAACGTAAATAGTGGCATACGGTATGTTATGCAATGGTTTTTTATTCCTAATTTCTGAGGTTGTAGGAAATGTCAAAAAAATGTCTGTAAATGGATTTATTGATGATTGAACCTGACTTTAATATTCCTAAGAATGTCCGGGAAGGCAGAATGTTCTAACAAACAGTTTGACACGTTAACTCAGGGATGCCATTACTCCTTCTGCAACAGTCATTTAGCCTCCCATCACTTCTGAGCAGTTTGCCCCCCGCTCATTAATAAAAACCCGTCATTTTTGGGGACAGTCCCCAAAAACCGCTGTCCTGCAGGGGACTGCTGCCCACAGAGGTCCACAGTAGATGCATTTTATGTTCTGCTTGCTAATATGCGTCATTTAGTTTCCTAACCTGCTGTCCCCGATATAAAGCAGTTACTTCTTTTCATTTTATTCCCCCAGAAGTGGCACCTCTGAGCCGCTGGTATCACGGACAATGGCTTTAATGCGGAGTTGCATTCCCCGGTGCAGAATGATGAATGCGACGATCGCTCCATTCAGGTCGGGAAGCACAAACACATAAAGTGAGGATGGGATGGAGGAAAAGGGACTTTATCTGGTGTGAGGCTGAAGAGGCTTAAGATCATCAGATAAATGGAGACAAAACAACCTAAACTAAGGCAGGCAAGAACTGGGCATGAGGGTCTGAGGACAGCACCTTTGAAAGGGAAGGACACCCAGTCCTGTGCAGGCAGTTCCAGTTTGTGCCTTTGCTTATCAATGAGGCTGTACCTTCTTGGGAAATACCAATTGTGCCATATAGCTGTAGATAACTGTACCTTTTAAGGTACAGAAATGGACTCTGAGGAAGGTCCCCAAGGCACAAACATTAATGTACCCCTAATGGTACAAAAATATTGCTCATAGTCCATTTGTGAATCTTAAAAGGTACATTTACCCTTGAGGGTAAGCCCCAGTAACAAGTAAAGGTTTAAATTGGTACTCTATTTCCCTGACTATGTGTACCAGAATTGGTGGCCTACGATTGTATGTTTCCGATCACCTGACTCTGCCCCTATTATGGCCACGCCCCCTGCCCCAGAACAGACCGCAACACACACATCGTGTTTCCTTTACATATAGGGCACCTTCTCCACTGGCCCATGTGTGAATGCAAATAAGATTCCAGTTAATCCAGTCAAGCTTCACTGTACCGGAGCTGCAGAGAATTTTTAAATGTGGTTCAACATTTTTCGAGGGCTGTGTACAGCACTGCTGGCTTCCCAGTGTCTCTGTGGCGCTTTTATTTCACTGGGGGAGTAAAAAGCGTGGAGGTGCAGTGGCTGAGTCTGGCTGACTCCTGCCAGGGGAGGCATCTGCATCAGTAACATGGCTGATGGAGCTGTCTTTTGAAAGCTATATTCGCTAAATGAAACAGGACAAAACGAAAGCTCAGGGGATTGTCCTGCTGTCCCGCAGGTGACTGCCTGACACGACTTCTTCACCAGCATGGATTTCATGGACTTTAGGTTGCTGCAGATTCCATATTATATCTCAGCTCACCTTGAATGCAGTTAACATCCTTCTTGCCTCAATGCTCTCCCCAGTTTTGATGGTCTCCATCTTTCTCTCATCTTCTGAAGACCCAAGTGCTAGCACCTAAAGCTGCTCACACCATGAAGGTTCATGACATGAAATCCAACCAATTGTCTTTGTGTTTGAGGTACATTAGCATAAAATAAACAAATGAAATCTGTCATAAAACCCAGTGCTTCCTAGACTCTTTGAACTACACCAGTCTTGTACTATACTCAGATCTTCTCATGTGTTTTCAGCTTGCTATCATATCTCGGGTCTAAATATGTGGATTAATAATGTTCTGTCTGGCAGTCCATGCGGAATATGTGCTCCTACACTAAATGCAGATGCTGTCATAGGAAATGGATGGATTAATGGATATTATGTATCTTATCGATTATTTCGCTGCATAACAGAAACAAGTACAACACTTATTCCATTAGGATAAAAAAAAACCTGGGCAGTGCTTGTTTACGACTTTTTATTTATGTTCTGTGTTATCTCATCTCATGCCGGGTGCAGCCCTGCCTCTTGCCCAAGGCTGAAACATGGATTGATTGACTAGGTCCACCTATCAAGTCAGTCAGAGTTTCAGCTTCGCAGATAAACTCATAGTAAAACATTTATAGAGTGTAAAGCGGGATTAAAATCAGGTCTTTCTCGATCGGGCTGACAAACGCACGCTGAGTGAATTAATATCTGTTGGAATGAGTGATAACTGAATCGTGTATAAGGCGTAAAATTGCCCGGAACCAACCCAGAGAAGGCCTGCATGTCTCCATCAGGCTTCCCTTATTTCTCCTGCTCTGGGTGTTTTTCTTTAATCTCCACCTGGGTGGGGGTCCTTCAGGCCCCAGAATTCCATTGGCTCACTCCTAGACGGTTCATGAGAAATTTATGAACTCGTTTTTTTTTTTTGTTTCGTGAATACTTCAATATTTATTACAACAAAATCAAAATGTAATATTTGAAGACTTTCCAGTACTGTGCCGTCGGAGTGTATTATACAAAATACTTTATTTCCTGTTATGCTGTCCTGATCCCGATCTTGTTGCATCTGTTCTTCCGACCAGATTGCAGTTAAAGCGCGTGTCACTTAATTTGTCCACATGCCCATTATTATTGATTGTCTTCTTTTTTTCACGTTTGTGGTTAACCCGAAAAAGCCGAATACTAACCAGCTGAAAGGGATCACATGACTAAGTATTGAGGCGGAGTCAGACATACTTCGGCGAATAAATCAATTCCCTTCCCATGCATGTATACCGGGACAAGGACGGTAGTCCAATCAAATGGCGTAGTGGAGCCAAAACTGTAGCTCGACTTAGCTGTGCGTGCAAATGCACTGACTGTCAGAAGCCTGTGTCGCACTCTCCCCCCCGCCCCTCGCCGTTCCGCCCCCGCCCCCCGCAGGACCGCTAGTGCCGCTAATGAATATTTAGCATTTCAGTTTGTCTTCCCTGCTATTGACCCTGACGATGTACATAAGTGAAAAGTAGGATATATACGTCAAGCCAGACACCCCCCTGAAGTAAACACAAACTCAAATTCTCACTCTCTCCTTGAGTTCTTTACCGTTTCCTTCCTAAACTGCCAGATGATGGCGCAGGGAAGCACTGTACAGCAAAGCATGAAAGTGATTTACTGAGTATAACTATGTATATAAGAGTGAGTACCTCAATTAATTATGCAGGCTAATCATATAAGCTGCATAGGTACTCTAATTGTTGTTGCTAATGCAGCAAAGCAGGGTAATTTGCCCATACAAAGAACACTAGTGACTGAGTCATCCATAAATAACATGGTTGTATACCAGCATTGTCATGTTTTTGATGAATTACCTCTCTCGTAAGTTCTTGTTAGATAATGGCGAGATTATTACCTATCCATCCATCTTCCGCATCCAGTGATCCCACAGAGGTCACCATGAGCTTGTCGCCTACTCCAAGCAGCATAGGCCACAAAGCAGGGGCCCATTGCTCAGGCGTAACCCAAATTCATTTAAGTAGCTCTTTGAGAATTTCTTTCAGGCAACATGAACGGAACAGGCCCCCGTAAAGAGTTTTTTTCCTGGTTTCCGGGGGAGAACAGTTGACGGGTAACAGAGGACGGCAAATTCCAGGGGGAGCTGTTGGGTTGTGGCAAAGCTGATTTTATTCAGAGTGAAGACCAGAACGTCTCCGAAAATAACTTGCATAAGTTCATGTGTGGCCCGAGGACACAGGATTTTATCAATCTTCCAGCTGCCTATTGATGAGATGTCTTCCCGAATTTGCCTCAGCGGCTCGTGCTGTGTTGTGAAATATTAATTTCATATTTGCCATACGATATTTGCTGCAAATATGGCACCTGGGGCAATGAACAGTCATTAGCCAAATGGACTAAAACAGCGGGAAAGTGTAACTCTGAAGCAGGTATTGATGCAGGCCTAGTTGGAACCCCCTTACAACTGGAACGGGGTCAGCTGATGATATGGTATGCATCATGTGACAAGGAAGTCCTCTTCCCATTCGTTCAGCTACTAGACATGATTAATCTGACCTTTAACTGGGTCGATAATGCATCTGGCTGACTCTTAATCGACCTTCAATCTCGTTAAAGGTGAAGGCGTCACATCAGAGGGCAGACGTCAGCTGACCTGCTCACGTGGCCAGCACCATGGCACTGGTGAGGAAGAGATGTTCCCGTCTCAGTCCAGGTTTATGGGACAAGCCTGGACCTGAATATTTCCAGACCTTCTCTCTTCCGGGACAGCAGCTTCCGCATTCTGAAAATGTGCCAAGGTTACTCCAAGGTTCAGTCTCCCTTATTTAAAAATCGTCGCGGGGTAAATAAGTTATCAGCATCAATCCACGCAGCAAGGGCGTGTGAAATACCACCGAGTATAATTATATCGCTATATATGGGCATGGTGGTGGGAACATTCCATAAATCACATATGTACGTCATGCCCTGTAAGTTCTTGACACAATGGTTTACGTGGTCTGTCTGTGGCTAACTCCCGTATGCTACTGCAGGGAAGGCCTGCAAAAGCCTTTACAATGTTGTTTTTATTTTGTTTTGCTAGTCATCTAAGCACTGCATCCAATCAGTGCTTTGCGTGAAGCCATATGGACACGGCTGAGAATGCTGGAAGGATCCAGAGAAGTAGAGCAAAGAGCGGCTCACGGCGATGCTGTCAGGAGCCGTTACACCCTTCGGCTGCCCATAGGCCTGTTTAGGGGCTGTTGTCGGTTCTGATTGGAGCACAATGCAGGTGACAGGCCGCCCACCCGACCCGTACATTCCCTGGGAACCTCAGTGCCAATACTTCACCTTTCATCAGCTAAACAGTGCCTGGGGGTGAGGTCGTCAGTCACCCGCTACAGTACGCCCTGACCACGTTGATCTCTTTTGGGATAGCTCTTTCCAAGTTGATGTGGAGAACTTCCAACCCAATCCTGAAGTTCCCCTTCACTCCATCGAGACATGATCCTACAGTCCAAGCGAGTCAACTCAAGGCATGACAGACTGGTGTGCAGGTTGACTGAAAATGCCAAAGTGTCACACCCACAAGTTGGCAAGGTAAAGCACACAAAACCAAGAGCTCTGATCTTCAATAGCGTCCTGCAGAAGCTTAACGGCCCAGTACTGAAAACAAACCTAGAATATATGATATACGTTAGTATATAGTATATACTTTAGTGTAAAGTATCCATTACAAAGTATAAATGCATGTCGATCTTGATTTGTTCAGGAAAGTGAGAGACAGAGCTAAAGACCGGGAAATAAAAAACATCAGCAGAGTCGATGCCAATAAACCTGAAATATTCACAGAGCGTAAAAACAGAATCCTATTTAATGCAAGTTAGTTGGTATAAGGATGAGGCAGAGACCTTGAGGAAATGAGTGTGCAGGAGAAGAATTAATGATGGCAGTTTGTGGCTTTTCAGAAAATACATTGTTAAGTTTTCAATTTAGCTTATATTGTATTAATGGCCAAACCTTTTTTGTTTCAGACTTCAGCCTGTCGCGCAGTAAGATAGCCTAGCAGGTGGTATCATCACCTTATGGGTTGATGGTTTCAAACTGGCTCCAGGTTTGTGTTCCTCCTGTGTTATATTCCCCGGAGGACTATGTCAGTCCAATCTGGCTTTCCCCCACAGTCCAAAGACATGACGTTCAGCCAAATTGCCCATAGCTTAGGGCTATGGTGGAGCGGGGGTGCTGTGATGGATATGTCTCCTCCAGGGTGTACCCTGCCTTATGCCCCAATATTCCCAGAATAGGCTCTGGCTCACTACTACCCAAACTAGGTAACCCGCTTTCAAAGATGGATGGGCTACTCCTTTCGAATCTGTTTTACTGTGCTCCAAGGTGTAAGTGTGTAGAATCTGCGTTCACGATCTGGATTAGCCACACACTATACTATGAAGGATTAAAGCCAAAGGGGAAAATCACTGGCACTGCTTTTAATTTTCCATTCAACCAGATTCCAACTCTGTTCCTTTATGTCAGGGATGGCCAATCACAAGCCAGTGTGCATGCAGGTTTTTGGAATGTTCAAATCCAGTTGTGAGGACTCTTCCGCCAATCAGTCTTCTAACTAGTAATCTAATTATGGAGTTACAGTGAAACGTCATTCATACAATGGCCATTTTTTTTTATAAGATTGCCTACCCTTGATTTACGTGAGTGGCCGCCTGGAGATTTCACTGCTGAAATTTCGTTCCTGGTCCCAAGGTCAAAATAAGGCCAAGGGTCCAGTCATGAGGTATGCAGTCTACAACAACTCAACATACAGTGTTGGGTATTTCAGGTTCACAAGCTACAAATCCAGACCAGGATTTTGTTTTTACCAACCAGTTCAGCATAAGGAGTCATGGTCACAGAGCTGCTGGGTAGAAACAAAATCATGGTCTGGATTTGTAACTTCTGGACCTGAAATGCCCAACACTGTCAACGTATCATTGATGATGTCAGTTCCCCTTCTATCTCTTTGTTTCAAAGTGGGTGGACAGTTGGACTGGATATTGATCATTGCTTGATGTGCCAAAGCACCCGAGTTCAAGGATAAGTTGGCCACGCTGTTTTGAGGAGGTGAGATACAGTTTAGCAGATTAGCTCGCTGTGCTGATGGTTAGGAGATTGCTGGTTTAAATCCCAGGTTCAGCTGGGTGGTTTTTCCTTTGAGCAAAGGCCCTTACCTGGCAACTGCTCCAGGGACTGTCTTCCTCACACCCTGCTTCCTCAAAACCAACAATAAATGCTTGCATGCTTAATACATGCAATGCAAATGGTGACTCTGTGCCCTCCCTGGTCAGTCATGTGACCTCTTGTCTATTGATTCCCCAGTGACTGCCTGTCTTAGCCTACCTTGAATGTACGGGCGAATTCAAATCACTGGCTTGCAGTTTGTCCGAGTCTCCGCAGGTTAAATGAGCCTCATATTCTCAGCACGACCACCACCCCCATAGTACAGCACTCCTGCCTGGTTAAACACTCGGGACTCAGGATGGCTGAGCTGATTACAAGCATTTAGCATCTCACCCATTCTCCTGCCCGAGGAAGCGCAGATGCTAATCTGAGAGTTGTAGACGCCACCATCTTTATTGACTTTATTTGCTTTACTTTAGCTACTTTGGCCACTTTAATTGGGATTTATAGCCCAGTCTTTTTAAGACATAGCCCAGTCTGACACCAGAGTTGTGCTTCCTACTGTGAGTACATGACTGGGTTGGAGGAATGTTGGGTAATGATCCATTCCTTGGCATTAAGTTGCCCTCTGTGTCATCCATTATCCACCTATTACTAGGCAGCAGCCATTTGTTTCCTTCATATATAGAATAATAAGGAGTCTCAAATCTAAATGAAACAGTGCTTAATATTTGTTACTGCAGCACTTTGTTTTAGCATTACTTAGCCTGTCGACTTGCTGGAATCTGGAATAGCCACTAGGGGAAGGAGAATGACCTTCTGTCGCCGTACTGTGTAATTTTTCTAGCCAGGAACGCTGCGAATGTAGAGGAGGTAATGAGGTATGTAATTATGGTTCCAGCACACAGAACCCACATTATCCTGAGCAATTGGAACGGCTGGAGGTAGCACATAGATGTCCATCTGTCCTGGGAACTAAACAGGTTTCGCGCAGTCAGAATATGAGCACAACACGTGGGCGCCGACACAGCGCAGTCGCTGAACGGTTTGTGGCTCAGCAGGTTATGGTGTTGTGCGTGCGACCGGAAGGTCACCGGCTCCATTCCCCGAGTCTGCTGGATGACATCACCACTCAGCCCTTGAGCAAGATCATGAACCCCAGTTGCTACAAGGACTGTCTGCTTCCTCAAATGTATGTTGCTTTAGATAAAAGCATAATAAATGTACAAGACCCCGCCACCCCCACATGTAATATGTGAGCCAATGAGAGCATTAGCCCCTTCTCCTTCTGTAATGTGATACCAGAGAAGGCCTGGTTTGGAGCAGCCATTTATCGCCCGTGAAGTGGAGAACGGGGGCAGGGCTGAAGTGCACGAGCAGTGTGTCACTCTGCAAAGCCCATTGCTTGGTATTCCTCATGAAGCTGTGCATTCTCCATTTTTAAGGCCTCAGTGTGATGCTCCTTCACCATACCAACCTGTTGTTTCACGCCAAGCCCATGGCTTGCTCCCTTCTCGAGCATCTGGCCACAGACAGTATCTACACTGGCACTCACTCTTATGCAGATAAGCCATCGAATTAAAAGAAGAATTTGCCTGCGCATATCAATTTTACAAATTCCACTCACAGCAGCCACCGCGTGGGATGCGGGTAAATCCCGCAATGTTTCTCTGTCAGGTGTTTCATGCGTCCTCCCGATCCGATTGCAATAACATCTGCGCTCCAGATTGCTGTGAGAAGAACCAAGGATGCTTCTGATGAGTTTATGGCTCGGTGACAGATTTTGTAGATTAATGTCCAAGGGTTCTGATGCTCTGTAGTCTGGCCAGTCGTGTCTGACCGACCGAGCATGAGATCCAGCCAGGGCTGGTCGAAGCCCATGTGCTGCTCTAGGCAAGCTGGCGCCCTTCAGAATTTGGGCCGCCTGTGTCGCCGTTCGGATCGACTGGCCCTGGATTTGGGCCCGGCCCCCGTCGGCCGGAGAACTGGCCGCCGCGTCGATGAGTCCGCAGATCGGTGCCTCGTATCAGAAGTGAGCCGGTGTCGAAGCCATGGGTGAAAACGGGTCAAAGGGTCCCTCCGCAAGAAAGCGGAGTGGAGGCAGCGCTATGCGCGCCAGACAGGCGCAACAAGCAGCTGTTTTGTTCGTCCCCGCGGTACGCAGGGGGTATTTTTAACTGTGTGAATGTGGGTTGCCGCAGATCTGGAGGGACTGGCGGAGAGATTGCTAGAGATCGCTTCTTCCCTATGCGTTAGCGCGAAAGCCGGGGCCCAGAGACGTGTTTATCATGCGGCGCTTGCTGCAGATTTCACATCGCAACATGGAAAGGCACCGGAAAAAATAAAAAGCCGTCGCAGAATTGCGTCAAGAAGATATCTATAGCTGAGCTGGGAAATCCTGTCACTGGGACCAGAGTACCAATCGGCGATTGTAACTTGTTGGGTGGATTAAAACTTATTCCTGGCAAATAGAAAAGTAATTTCACTCGTGCTATGACTGATTTTTGAGGATAATTGTTGATCTCTGTGTTCTCAAGGGAGGTAAGATGAACACAGAGTACATGGATGTTATTTAAGTTGACCTGGAATCCCATAATATTAAGACGTTGTATCGTTCTGAATATCACTTCACACTTTAAGACTCAGCATAGAAGCCTGCATTTTTATGTTTTTGTATATAGGGTAATTTAGCCTTGATAAAAGCCAGGAGGTGGTGACTGGAGAGGGTTCTGGAAGGTTATGCACTCTCTCACCGCCTTCTCTGCCTGGTCTACGTTGTCCAAATTCTACGGATTATAGGGTGACTGGAAACCTCAAACCTTGGGTGAGCAACAGCGGTTTAGCTCCTCCCCCACTTGTCCATACCCCGTTGGTCATTGGTCGTCGCCACAGGCCAGAGTCACGAGATTGGTGCAGACAGAGGATGACGGGTAGCAGGCAGCCAGCGGGGGCTGTCGGCCCGCTGCTTCACCCACTCCGTTCCGGTCACCCCAGGGCCACCATTTGCGGGTTTGGCTGTGACCTCACGGCTCGGTGCGGCTGTCACATCGCATCAGGCTGACATGGACAGTCGACGCTAACAATGTGAGAGCTTTTCGTTTTTCATACACCACCCGGCCGCCCGGAAAACCTCCATCTCCCTTCCCTGCAATTTGTGGGAGAAAAGGGCCCTTAATCATGCCTGTTTTGTATCTTTTTCTCCACCAGGTAATTTCCCACAGTGTTGTGGAAGCTCTGCGTGACAGAGTGGTAGTACAGCTTGGAAAAGGCTTCAAAATGGGCGTCAGGAATTATGATAGATGGGGCTGAAAAAAAAAGACTCAAATTTAATACGAGGAAAAAATACATTCAAGTATCTAAAATGCAGTCACCTTTGCAGAAACGCACCAATGACTAATAAAATTTCAGAAGGGTGGAATACAGACACAGAAAAATACCTAAAGCATCAGCACAAAATGTAACATCTTTGTCTAATATTACGGTGAAGTTATTCCTGAATAAAATTCTTTATGTCTAGCATGTCACTGCGACATGATTTCTTGGGGTGAGTAAGTGCACGTAATTTTAATTTTGTTATAATTCTTAACCTGTCAGTGAAATCCTATAATCTTTTTCTCTGATATATATCTATTGTCTTTCTCATACATTGGGGTAAGGCTGTTGATCAGAAGGAACTGTCGAATTAAGTGAACAAATCGCCGCTGTCTTTCAGGAAGCTATGTGTGTATATTTCTGCTTATCCTCCTGTTTCCGCAGGACATGGTGGCACTAACTGCAGTGCAAAGGACACGGATTTTTATGTAGGGGCGACTGGCGGATTCTGTTCTTTGAGTTCACTGAAAGTTTCACAAATCTGTCATTTTGGAAACCCATTAAACAGCGAAGTGGAGGAATACGGTGAGAGTACAAAAAAACCAAAATAAGAGCGGTGTTTGACAGTCCGTGGAGGAATCTGTTTTAACGCGAGCAGAAATAGGACAAGATACTAAAAAGGAGCAGAGTAGCCGGGGAACAAAAGGACTTTTTGAGATCTGGTCGGACGTGTTGTTTCTGAGAGCGTCCCACATACGGGGGAACTGAAGGGATTCGGGGGACGGATCCTTAAAAGCCGCCGAGGGCTGTGGGCAGGACGGTTCCGACCGCGACGAAGAGCATTAGGAGTTTTAAAAAGAGGAACATCCGCCTCAAGCAAAGGCATTCACAACCTGGACAGCGGAGGCCAAAAGCTTGCAGTCAGCTCAGGAACCATTCAATGTGTCTCCCTCCCAGTTCATTAACACCCCCCCCCCCGCCACAGGTGCATTGGCCCCAGCTGAAAGCTGATTGGCCCCCGGAGTGCCGCCTCCCTGTCACTCACTTATTCTCATTGGCTAATTATAAGCTTGTCCCCTCTTTATGAATTTTGTCCGCCCCCACCCCCTCAGGCAACACCATAAAGTATCCCAGAATTGCCCCTGGTATGCACTCCTCGCGTCGAACAAGCCGTGGGCTGGTAATAAATTGAGAGGAAGTGACGAGATCAGCCTTCACAATTCAGTCAAAAGTTTCAAGTCTTACTTTCTCCCCCGACAGCCCGATTTGTGAGCAAACAGCTTCTGAACAGTAAATGTGACACCGGTGAGGAATGCCAGAGCTGTCTGTCGAGAGACAGCGGAGTGACTTGCAGGAAGGGAGCTCACCCTTGTCTCCTGTTTATGTCTCCTGACACACATAACCCACGTTGTATTTTTTTTTCCCAGAATACATTTCATGACGGAGGAAGTTTTGACTATGAAAAGACAGAAGCCATCAGATCAAAATGAACCCTACATGAGTGAATAACGGCAGCCTAAAAAAAGATATTACTTTCCCTAAAATATTTTACGGCATGTCAGTAGGTGACTTCAAACTCGACTGAATACTCCTTGCCTCAACGCTAAAAAAAAAAAAAAAAAATATCGCAGATGTCTATTCTTCAATTTCACGGTAGGATGACTTGCATCATTGCGATGTATCACCTTAATAAAGCAGCATTGCAATTATTGCCACCGTGTGATGACTTCAGCCAGCCCATGATGTACTCCTCAAATGTCGTCCTGTCTTCCGGGGGGGTGGGGGTCATCACTGTGTCCCTTCTGGACAGATAGAGTGCATGACAGCTACCATCAATCCACCTTGGGGGGGGGGGTTCTAGTGTATCATCCACTCTCTGGGGGTGGGGGGTAAAAAGAAAATCAGCGTGACCACCAAGGACACCTGTCTTTCTCGTTGCTATTGACAACCCACCCCCCCACTGAGGTGATCAATAGATGTAATAGAGCTTATGAATTCCTAAAATGTGCTCTGCATCTCCCATGATTGCAGCCACACATTTAGTTGTAGGTCTATGCCAAATTAAATTTTTTAAAAAGAACCCCGGTGCAAGCATTTTGCCGGCCTGTGCATGTCATTAACTTTTTAGATCGCATTACTTTCTGGAAGCCCGTTTGATGTGATGGTGAAAATGGAGATACGGCCAAATACCGGCGAGGGTGCGGAATAAATCTACCGTCTGCAAACTGGGGATGCTTCTTCTGCCTGGGTTGATCGGGCTGTGCTTAACGTTACGTTTATTTAACAGACTCTTTTATCCAAAGCGATGCACCGTTGAGAATGCAGGTTCGACCAATGCCTGGAACAATCGTGGGGTTAGGGGCCGCGCTGAAGGGCCCAGTGTCGATGTCACTCTGCTGTCCTTCTGATCATAGGCCCAGCGTCCTAACCCTGTGCTGCCCAACCCGCTCCTCAGACGCCCCCAGACAGTCTGCATTTTTGCTCCCGCCCAGCTCCAGGGAAAAATTTGGACTCTCTAGGGGTCCCGAAGGACCGGGTTGGAAAACACTGGGTTAGAACAATAAGCCACCCAGACGAGCCCTAGGAAGCCGGATGGTTTCTTGTTTCCTGGACATATACAAAGCATGCCATGGTATGGTACGGCCTCCCCGAGCACAGGGGGGAGTTTCGTGTTGCAGCTCTGGTCATGTGCTCTCCAGTCAGGGTCAGTCAGTCACTGAATGATAAGGTATCAAGAACCAGGAAAGCTGGTTTCTTCTGAAGAGGTTGTCTTCTGAAAGCTGTGGAGATATATCCCATAAGGAATCATGACGACAGATGAGACCTCTAAGCACGGGCACCGATCCCATGGATGGGAATGAATAGCAATCAGGGGAGATATCTACTGTTTTCCAGCAGGGTGACTAGATACCAAATGGTACCAGGTTGGCTGTTAATGGCTCCCAGTGACTCCTTTCTGCCTATTTCCAGCTTGTAGTCCCTGCCTTGTAGCCCCCCCTCCCACCCGAGACGGATGGTCTCTCCCCAACATGGATCCGCCCTAAAACCTTCAGTGTAATGCATATGCAGTGAAGCAGTCAGCAACTGGTTAACACGGGGGTGTGAGCACTCCATGTTTCAAACAATGGGGTTCCTCGTATTTGAGACAGGTGAGATTGCATCCAACTGGAAGAAACCATCGCTGTGCCGAAACCCAGGGTTTGCAAACACTTGGGGGAATCTCAATTTTGGCAGACGCATCCTGTGAGTAAACAACAGGTAATATACACTCTTAAAACAACCCTTTAACCATAATAATAATAAGATGATGATGATGATGATGATAATGATGATGATGAACTTCTGAGTAACGCAGGAGTGGGACTGGGACACTGAGTACCCTTGAGGACTGGTTCAAGATTAACATTAAGATTGCATTATCTTTTTTTTTCCTTTACATATTTAATTAAAACCCACTGCAAACCGTACTGTGATTTGAAAAGGAATTCTGTGGGATCTAAGTGAAAACGACAGGCCAGTGGACCAGGCGCCCTGACGTGTATAGGCCAACTGGAGTTCACCGTGCTCGCGATGGGGGAATTGGACAGCACTCTGAGATATCAGATGTGATAACACCCTTTTGTAATCTATATAGACCGCAGAACTGCACAGCCATATAAATGAAGTCTGTCGCGAGTGCACTTTTCAAAGTCCAAGTATCTTGGGGTATTAAATTCAGTACGACGCAAGGAGCAAAAACAATTTTGTCATAACAAATAAAAGCTTTGTTGTCAGCATTTTCAAACAAATAATGTGGCATCTCTTTTTATCAGCTGAACGGAACCTGCACTGAACAGTTTATACCCCATATATATATATATCTTGTTCTCAGTATTGCCTGACAGAAATAAACAGAAATTTGGAAGAAGGATGGATGGATATCCGTGTTGCACACTCCTGCTCTCCATAGTAAGCATCAGCCTAACCCTTGTCCTTTCAGGGCTGCTGTGTGTATCCAGGCACTGCTTGACAACTGGGTGTAGAATCCCCCCCCAGCCTGCCTTTCCCTAGAGACCAGCTGCATCGCAAATCAGGGCCAAAGCACATCCAGCATCGAGATTCGCCCCTTCCCAGACGCATGTGCTAGAATAGCATCAATAAATTGTTGACATTGCCACGTATTGCTTGCATCCTGTACTGAGTACAGCATCCAATATCTTACAGAGTTCAGATGACTCCACCTTACTAACACACAGCCTGTTCTGGACCCCCACCTTCCCCACCCCCCGCCTCTTTTGATGGTTTTCCTTTCATTCAGCTTCAGACTTAAGTGAGACAGCAAACCATGTGATGTCAAGGCCCATGTAGACAGGTCTGTGGTGACCTCCTAGATTCCAGCACCGAGCCTTGCAGATCACTGTGGCAGTCTTTCATCTCCAGTGAGCTTTATCTGGGTGT
>JABFDZ020000103.1:418548-429882 GCA_019775955.2 Pollimyrus isidori
CTGACCCCTGTCATCTCCCACACCGTGCTCTGGATGGAAAGGACGAGGGAAACGCCGGCCAGGTGCTCTCGGAACCTAACAGCGAAATCCTTCCATTTTCAAGGCAGCCTGAGCCAAAAATACATTAAAAAAAGGAAGCTAATGTTTGTCCTTTATTAAAACCAGTCAATCAGACGCATAATGGGAGGCTAAGGATTAGCCAGACTGGTTTAAGAGAGACTAGCTAAAAGGATTAGCGTCTCAAGGACGTCACTGACATCGGCTTTAATTCCTATTCCTTAGCCTGGCATTACATTATTGTTACAGCATTGCAGCCGTGTCTCCTGACAGCATTACAGCCAGCTGCTCTGTTTACACTTTATCTTTCGTTTATTTGCTGTCGAACAATGCAGAGCTTTATTTCAGTCGCATCCT
Source organism: Pollimyrus isidori (assembly GCA_019775955.2). Taxonomy (NCBI): domain Eukaryota; kingdom Metazoa; phylum Chordata; class Actinopteri; order Osteoglossiformes; family Mormyridae; genus Pollimyrus; species Pollimyrus isidori. The sequence goes on from JABFDZ020000103.1 coordinate 418,963, forward strand.
CAACACGGGTGCGGTAATCGCGAACCGGGCTGCGGACGGTTATACGCAAATAGAAGCGCAAGGGCTTCTGTTGGCGGGATGACATCATTCCCAAGGACGAATCGCATGACGAAAGGCGCCCGACACGAAAGGAAAACATCCGAGGAGTTTTTTTTCTTACTTTCTTTTTTAACTAGTGACCATCATTATCAGAGCAGCAGGTAGAAAAATGGCCCCAGTTCCAAAGATGCGCCGCTCTTGTACCCTTGAGCAAGGTCTTTAACCTGGGTTGCTCCAGAATAAATACCCAGAGGTATAAAATAGCCACACAGCAAAATAATGAAGCTGGTCTGGAGGTCAGGTGGGAAAAAAAATCACTATTTGCAGACTGCTGCGGGAATTCGATCCAGCTTGCTGGAATTTCACCGAGATCGCCCAACGGGAAAGGCTTCAAGGCGTCCATACGCATAATCGCCATCGTGAGTGCTGGTCGCGTCTCTCTTTAATTTAGGATTTACATCAGCATTTGCTGTGCTTTTTTTAATTAGCTTATTTAGATGCACCAATTAAAAGGAAACATATCTGAGCAGTATTTGATACATACTGATGGAACTTTGAGGGAGAAAGGGGCGGGGCTTCACGGAAGGCCACACCCCCACCTCACCTTGGCCAGTAGGACAAACATGATAGACAAGGCACGTCGGCACGCCTGCGACGCACTCTGACTCATCTCAGCTCGTGACGCCGCAGCGTGGGGTCGCTGGGTGGGTAACGCCGGGCATGGGCGGCCTCCTGGCAGGAAGTCCTGCTTTTTTTACCCTCTTCATCCATTTACACTGCAGCTGCTTCTTTTACCTCGATGAGCGTTATTTTCCCAGCTCAGGGCATCTGTGCGCCCATTGTGCCGCCACACGATTTCCATGAATGTGTCTGTAGTGCAGGAAATTACATTAATGTCTGCCCCTTTTCTGCCTTTATGTGATGCGGTAGATGTGGCTGAGAGTCTTCATTTATACCACTGTTACTTTTTTTTAACACAGCCATTTAGGTTAATAGCTGTGTTCATGGATCCAACAGCCCATTCTTGGTCTGGAAATGGCAACAGCTCTATGTCCCTTAACCTCTTCGCTACAAGCACCCAACTCGAGTCACATTGAAAGCAGATTAACCACCTTAATTCTGCCCCAGGAAAGACTTCTTATCTTTTTTTTTATCAGCTGCATTATGTACATATTATAACAGCAACACTATCAGGAGACATGCTTAGACCATCCTGCTTCAGCTAGGCAGACATTTTGAAACAGCCGGAATGTGTTTTATATCTTGGTCACCAAACATCTGGGAAGGAGTCCATCCATCCATTGTCTGTAACCTCTTGTCCTATTTAGGGTCACGGGGTTCCAGAGCCCATGGATACAAGGCAGGGACAAACTCAAGATGGGGCCCCAACCCATCACAGGGCACCAACCCATCACAAGACACACTCACACACCATTCAGTCGCACACCATTCACACCTATGGGCAGTTTGGTAGCTCCAATTGACCTCAAGCATGTTCTCGGACTGTGGGAGGAAACCGGAGTACCTGGCGGATACCTGACAATGACACGGGGAGAACGTGCAAACTCCACACACATGGGGCTGTGGCAGTGGCTCAAACCCGAGTCCCAGAGGTGTAAGAAAACAGCACTAACGGGGAAAGAAGCTCTTCAATAATTTTCCCAATTTGCTGACTTTTTCTAGAGTAAGAATGCATGAGCAAATTAGCCCAAGAACTGCCATTTTCATTTACTTGCTTAACATTAACTGTTATATAAAGCAAATTTTCACAGATTTTACCAGTAGTAAGAGTTAAACTCTCAAAAGGGCCCAACAGCCAGGACCCAATTATACCTTGAACTGCCAACAATTTATTTATTTTAATTGCCGTTAAATTCCACTGACTTGCACTCAAGGTGGTAACTAGCTGGATGGATAGTGACCAAGCAGGGGGACCTTTAGCAGAACAGGGAATCTGCTTCCTGAGGTAGCATTCCGTTTTCCTGCAGCTCTTGTTACGTACACCTTCATGAAAAAAAAATCCATTTTCAGCATCCTCTCACCGCCTGGCCATGCACAAGCATCCCGTCCTTCATTTTTCTTTGAAACTTTTCCCAGCGACGCGGGTCTGGCCCCACCCGCTGTCCCCACTCGCTGTCCCCTCGCCGTCACCAACCAGGGTGATGACAGCCCCCGTACCCGCGAGGCACCTACGTTCTCAGTGCAGACCCTCCCTACGCGCGCGCTGGATGGACCGGGACATGAGGCGTGCTGTACCTCCGACCCTGAATGCGAGTTTCCCTCCCCAGCTCCCACCAGTCCAGGGGGGGGGTCGCACGGGGCCAGCTGGAGGACTGAGCAGAAGGGCAGGAGGAGAGCTGGAGCTCCAGCTCACAAACAGAGCACTCTCTCCCCTAAATTATGCGACTATTTTATTATTATTATTCTTTTTTGTTCAATTCTGAGCACTTTTTAGAAGTGCCAGCCTCACGCTTCCCAGCGGATGGGGTGGGGGGAGGGGGGGTCTAATACCTGCGAGCCAAAACATGACCCGAAATTGCTGTTTTTATCCATCAGATTCCCCTCATTCCTCCCCCCCATTTTAATCTAGTATTTTTTCTTTCAAGTCCAAAGTGGGATGGAAATCAAAGGCTGTTTATCATTTCCCTGCATTGCGTCTTTGATAAACATTTCCATTTCCGTAAATGAATCAACAGAGATCCGGCAATGTGCATTCATGCATCGCTGATTATTCACCTGCGGTGTGAGTCGGTAAGTCTCGAACCGGGCATCTCGCGCATACCTCTACCCGGCGCCAAAGCTCTTCCTAAACTCCTGGGTTAATGTTTCCCAGCCCAGCTCGCATCCAAAGAGAGGCACTGCATCCCCCTGTACCACCCCCAGTGTTGGCGGTGGAAGCCTCCCCCCTGGTCATCACTCTGTCTCGGGTTTGACAACAGACTATTTATGTGCGGCCGCCGCTCCTCAATTAACCTTTAGTCACGCTAAATCACAATTACAGATTGCTTTCCCCCGCTGTAAGGCACATCTGCAACTTAATTTTGAATAGTAATTGTGTATCGATAAGAGGCCGACGGCGCTGGAGCTGGGAGCCTCAGCGGCGATGGGGTGTGTGCGCGCGCGTTAATGTCGCATCGCTCTTTGGTCCTAACTGAAATGAAAGCGCATATGTCACTTTTCATCACGGTTTGGCAATACGGGAGTCTGGCCACTACCCAGGAGTCTTTGAGGGTGATGATACCCTCAGAAGGCAAGCCAGCCAGAGGCAGAGCCAAGGTGACCTTCTTTAATCTTCCCTTCTTCTTTGACGCGGGAACTGTTCTGGCGTGCCGCAGGGAAGGCCCACCTCCAGCGGCGGCGGCAAGGGACCCCACGGGAGCCTGATGCTTCACCCCTTGCCCCCCTCTCCCCCGCAGTGCCCCNNNCCCGCACCCAGCACAGTGCGAAGCGACATGAATTGACTGCCTCTCCCTGCACCTCGTCCGTGATTCAGATTTGTAAACACGACCAACATCTGGCTCTCGCAGATGTGCCGCTAATTGAAGCCCTCCCTTCCGTACAGGACATGCTGTCACTCTAACACGAGCCGAGGCAGCGTCTGAGTCCCAGACACCGATTTCCTGCTCCGTGCCGGGATAAAAAGCACCCCTGCTGTCGACGTGAGGACTCCCACGAGGAATTAAGAACATGGAGTCATGTGATGCCACTGGCATCGATTTTCCTGTGACACATGTCCGTTGCTTGCGTGTCACACATAAAATATGTACGTGAGATCATCCGATGTCCATCCCTGCTGAGAATAATCCCATTGATCACTAGAAAATTGTGAAGACCACTTATATAAAGTGAACGTGAGGGATCCATTTGGTCTTCTCAAACTGTTTAACATCTAATGGTGCCCTTAACCACATTTCTCGGTTTGATTTGGCATCCTGTTCAAGACACATTATAATTTTAGGGTTAATTTGTATATGCATTGTGTTGTGTTCCTGCCAGGCCTCATTTCGAGTCAAATCGAGTCACTGGATGTGCATGTTTCATTGGTTAAACAAAAAGCTTGCAGCATCGAGCAATGAACACCCGCTCCAGCTGATCGGCGCATTCTGCTGACAGCGATAGGAGGCGCGCATGTGTGAAATTGAATCGGGGCAAATGGGTAAATTAGCATCACTGTTTTTGCGGATATGGGTGGTCAAACCGACTAGAGCGACGGAAGCAGAAATGACACGATGAGGAGAAACATCCTTCCTCCCCAAAGCAGAGCAGAGTCTTTCATTGTACAATAAAGATCAACAGAAATACTGAAACAACAGACCTCTGTCACATCCCACGTAAAACCAATGACTCCGTCAAATCCCTCTTAAAATCAGTGACTCCTTCACAACCTATAGAGAACCTGTGACTCCTTCAGATCCCTCTTCAAATCAATGACTCATTCACATCCCATTTAAAGCCAGTGACTCCTTCACATCCCTGTTAAAATTACTGACTTCTTCACGTCCCTTTCAAAGCCAGTGATTCCTTCCCATCTCATATCCTCCTGAGACCCAAAGATAAGAGCTTCCTTCAATTTTAGCTTATTTGTGTTTGGAAGACATAAGACACCTTACAATTTAGATTTTTTTCAAGTTTATTTTTATTTTCAATTTTACAGCATGTACTTTTTAGTGCACAAGAGGAATAAATATGTTTCCTAACATCAGTGAAAAGATAAATGCAAAAATAAAATGTCCACTGCAATGGACATTGAATGGGTGGGGTCTCAGGAGGAAACAAATCAGTGATATGTACCAACTGCTCTTTCAGTGACCTCAGAGTCATTGACGTTTTTTGAGTCAGATACATATCCATGTTTTTTAAAAAAAAACGCACGTAAGAATGAGTGCATGAGGGTTCTGCTGCACCTCAGGTATATGTGCATTGGGAGAAGAGGCTAAGATGCTCAGCCTACCAGTTTTAGTTGGATCTGGACTCTGTAGGCACCATCCATCTCATTGAGGAAAGAGTCACTGCTTATCCATAAACCAAGCCCACTCCTCTACTTCTCATTCAAGCAGAATGTCTACGTCTGGTCTTCCGCCGTGGTTCTGCAGGGGGGCACCGCTGTGCGTTTCACGTGTCCCTGCAATTACACGGATACAAAAATTCAGTTGGGATCCTTTCCTGTTTAGGAATCTTGTTGATAGTGGCGCTAAACAATCGAGCATGAGGCCACCTCAGAGTGTTTATGAAGCACACATGGGCGGCAAACATGGCTCCCGCGGCTGGGTTTGCCGCGCCTTGTTCGATATTAATTAGAAATTCATTTTAACTGTTGCCAGCTCATAGCAAAAATGTCTGGCCGTCGTGATGAACGCTTACGGACAAAATGAGCAGACGTGTGGTCTGTTTTGTGGAATCTACCTTTCTCTTATTGTCCATCTCTTTTCATACTTTGCTGACAGGTAAAATACAGATCAAGTCCTAGATCAAGTCCTTCTCGTTTTTGCTTGTTTGTTCCCTCAAATAGAAAGTGAACAAATGTCTTTTTAAGGGATGGAAACAAACTTTGGGATTCAGGGGTGGTTTGAGAGAGAGAGAGAGAGAGAGAGAGAGAGAGAGAGAGAGAGAGAGATAGAGAGAGAGAGAGAGAGAGAGAGAGAGAGAGAGAGAGAGAGACGATAGCGGAAATACACCCAGAGCGACTCCCATTAAAATAAACAGGTGATCTTTCAAGCTGTGTTTACAAAACCTGCAAAGTGTTTCAAACCTTCGTCTCGAAACACGGAATTTGCCCCGCACTGTTTATGTGGTGGATTCTGATTTCCCCGCACGTGCGTGTACGCTGGGAGAGTACTAACAGGTGGATGTTATCGAAGCAGACTAAACAGCGGCTCCCCCACGCCCAACGTTTACGCTCTGAATCTCCTTTGATAGCCACTCGGTGGTTTGTATTCCGCATTAAAACCCGGCGTTCCTGCTTCAGGCTGCCACCAGCCTTTTTTTTTCCCATTTCAGTGTACAGGTCTTGCAAGAAACCCTCAGCAGGCCGTACTGGACCTCTCCACCGCAGGGTGTATGCAGCTGGCAACCCGAAGGCCTTGAAAACAGTATTTATTACTAGAGCGCAATGAATTTAGTCAGCATAAGTCATTCCAGCTAATTATTACGGCTCTCTATACATAACTCCTTTGCCATACAGCTATATCCAGCTGCCTTAAATCTTCTGGCAGGCGATTTTTTTGTTTGGTGGATGGTTTTAGTTGTCAGAAAATGCTTAAACCTTGGTCTGTGTTCCGGCTAATGCCAGAGGGCCACACAGAGCAGAAAGGCACTGGGTCCAGCTCGGGTTGATGGTTCTGTGGCTACAGAGACATTCAGAGGCAAGGCACAGATCCTATGCTTTTAGGCACCGTAGGATTTGCATCTTTTGCAAACTTTCTTAGCTAGGTAGTTAAAAAGTTTCTCTGCTTGGTAAAAGGTGTTCATTCATTATGCACACTTATCCAGGAACAAGGTTCAGGTGATTTATGCATAGCCGAATATTTAAAAAAATTGACTTCCTTCAATCCATATTCCAAAGCTGGTCATGCTCGGTCGCGGGGGGGGGATTGTGGGGGGTGTGGTGGCTGGAGCCCATCCCAGGCACAAGGCACAGCCTGGATGGAACACCAACCAGAATGTGCTCCCATTTATTTACTATGCAGCATCCCAATGTCAAAACTGGGATTTAATATTTTGAACTATTTCAGCAGCATATTTAGTTCTCTACTCGCCGGACAGAAGGATCGCTGATTTACATGGCTGCGCATTTTATTGTGCCATAAAAAGCCATGACGAATCCATTAAAATATCGTGAATAAATAGTAAAAAAACAGAGAGCACTGTAGAAACACATTTGTTGGTCCAGTCTAAAAAAATGTCATACAATTTGATATCGTGTTTATGCTTCAGTCTTTGCATGGGCAAAACAAAAATACTGACGTCAGTTATTTAATTATGCATGTGCCAAACTCAGTAATTCGCTGGTAAAGAGTAACCAAGGTAACCCAATAATGCTGGAAGGACATGGGCATATTCATACATATTATCAATTTACAAGCATGAAAGTATTAGATGATGATGTTATGCACTGCAAGGGATTTGCATTTTACTTAATTGCAATTAATTACTCCTGGTGTGTAGCTTAATGGTTTAGTCTTCTGTGTCTGTGACTGCTGGTTCAAATCCCATCCTGGGCAAAATGTCCATTGGGCCCTTGAGCAAAGACCCTTAATCCCCCAATTTGCTCCCGGGGCCCCAGATAGACGGCTGAACACACATTAGGTTTCCCTCTCACCTGTCTGAAGTAGAGCATGATGGGATACACGACGATGAAAGCGTTCCAGTGGACTTCAGCAAGTGGGAAATAAGGCATCGTCTCACAGATGTGTGTCGCCGGGAGAGGCCTTGCAGCACACGGAGTCCGGGGTGCCCTAGTAAACGAAAAAGGTTGTAACTGATCCTTTTCACAGTCGTGGTAGTTATAACACAGAAAGACAAGGGACATATGTGTATCAATTTGAAAGAATTCAGAGAATCTATTCTTTCACCCTCCTGTCAGAATACATGTCTCTTGAAATAGCGTTTTTTTGTCACTCCACAATAGACGAAGATGGATATCTGAGGTAGAAGAACAGAGTCTTCTTTTTCTTCTTCCATTCCCTTCGTTGTCTTCAGGTGTGGACTGGTCATGGGCAAGTTCGGGAGTTTTCCGAGTGATCTGTTCTTTCTTTCCCAGCCCTGACATTGTACAGTTTATATGCCTATATCGAGGTGGTCGGTCCAGGCAGCAAAATATATCAGTCAGCAGCAAATTCTAGTTCTGCTATTTGTCCTGGTTCATCATGGATTCCTGGTATGAAAGAATTACGCTCTGATGTAATATTAATTGAAGTGAAACAGGAGTTGATGCGCTTTAAGAAATTGGACTTTTAACTTGCACAGGTGAACATGTGTGGGGTGCATGGAAGACGCTTGCCGCTTAGCCAGTGTTCATGTGCTAAGCTTTTCTGCTAAGCAGACATTTCCCCCAAGAAGTAATTACTAATCCTTACAGATATAGCTTGATATTGGCGAAAAGTGTTATAAGTATCTTGTGTACAGTTGCAAGGCTAATTGAGTTCCATGGCTATCAAAATAAAGCTTCCGTTTCCTACAATTCAACTGCAAGAATTTTTTCAACTAAATCGTGCGTTTGAAAACTGTGACGCTACAATTAATTGTCTTCTTATGGTTGTATTTAGCCCATGACATCACAATTCTGTAAACTGCTGTCCAACCTGTTCGCCTGACCCTCCTGTCTCCTCCCCAACATGGCCCTGCTGAGCCACGCCTGGTGCTCGTTACCCCTCGTCGGTCCTTGTTTTTAAGTACCTGTTTGTCACATCAGCCCCAGTCCGTCCATTGAAGTCGCTCCTCCTGTCTGCCCTGAACTCGCCTTCTTGCTTTGACCCCTCGTGGTTACATTGGCTTCCCTGCTCCCATTCAGTTAAATAAACCCCTTTTTTGTTCACCAAATACCTGCGTTCGAGTCCTTAGTCTCGTACCTTGTGATACGTTCAAAAGAGCAGATCACAGTCTCTGACTTTGTACTGTATATTTTCATACGTTCTAAAATGTCATGTTAACATTGTTACGTGACTCAATATTTATGTTCTATTTAATATCTTCTCATTTCCACTGTGACCGGTAGGGATGATATCTGTGTGACCCCCAAACAGCATGTATCCTTAGTTTACAATAAAAGATACTTTCATTTGACATGTGAAAGTAGGTACATTTTCCTTCTTTTTTTTATTTGACATTTGAACTATTTGCTCATTCTGATCCAATTGCTCGGTAAGGGAGCTTGGAGGGACATTTATAAAATGGCCTCCTGTGAGGGAGACACAGGCCCGAGGGCACCTCCTCCTCTGACGGGAGTGAGGAGTTCAGCCTTTTCGCCGCGCAGTTCGCGATCCACGCCGTCTCTGTGACGGCAACTTTATTTTTAGCACTCGAGCGACGGGTAGCAAATAAGGCCAGCTCTACCTGGCAAGGTGCTGTAGGGAAGTGACAGGGACACAGGCGAGTAAACAGAGCTTGGGGGGGTGGGGGCGAGCAAGCAAGTCCTCAGCGGCGGGGAGGGAACCGGGAACAGGCCGTCCATCCCCTCGTGGGGTCAGATGCGGGGAGTCCAATCCGTTCCTGCCGGTCGAGGCGAGGGGAACAGGGATTCTGTGAGATTTATTATCTAGGTCACCTCCTCCCTCTATTAAAAGGGGGATAACGCTGTGCTCAGAGCCACAGAAAATCAGAGCCCCCCATAAAGGAGATCTATCTGTGATTCCAGCGGTGTTCATGTAATGCTCTCCCGGTCGTTGCAAGAAAGAGGAAGAGTATATGAAACAATCAAGATTAGAATGGGCATGATGATTCAGGTCACTATTCAAACATCTTCTGGTGTATTAACACCACGAACGGGTGAGGGGACACAGATTCCGATCCAGTGAGGGGACACAGATTCCGATCCAGTGAGGGGACACAGATTCCGATCCAGTGAGGGGACACAGATTCCGATCCAGTGAGGGGACATAGATTCTGATCCAGTGAAGGGACACAGATTCCGATCCAGTGAGGGGACATAGATTCTGATCCAGTGATACAGCCCAGTACTGAAGGGAATTCAGATGGGAGCCAGAAATCGTATCAGAACTGTATAATTCTCAGGTGAATTGTGTGTGTGTGTGTGTATGGGGGTGGGGGGGGGGGGGGGGGTTGCACAAATCACATTTGGGGACCATAAATGTGGTAAAATCTGAAACATTCTTACTTTTGGGGACATTTTTCAGGCCGCCATAACCTCAATTTTATAAAGAGACCTGTGAATGCAATCAAAGAAGTAAAATTGCCCACCGTTTTGTATTTGGTTTGGTTTCTCATGGTTAAGGTTCGGGTTGGGTGTCACATTGATGGCAAGGACGGGAGGAAGGGCAAACCAAAGGGGGCTTTATTATAGGAAAGTATACTGCAGACAGGGCAAAGGAAACTGACCAGGAGGGGTCAAAACGGGGAAGGGAGGATCAAGCAAGAACACTGGACACAGGGTACATCGGGGAGCACATGCAGGCAGCAACATCAGTGATGGACTGGGGAACTCGAGACAGGGAGGCACTGTATTTTGTTATTTATCACTGACGGGGGAGCAGACGAGAGGCATCTGGGGTGATCCACACGAGAACTGCAATAAGAGGTGAGATTAAATAAGCAACCAGAGAGGGAATGAGGGAGAAGGGATGCAGGGCATGACCCTGGGTAGGGCTTAAGTCTGTCGTGTTGGGATTAGGGTTTTTCCCATATAAATGAATGGAATGTCCCCATATATATAGGCAGGCCAACCTGTGTGTGGTTCCCTTTGCATTGTTTTTTTGGGTCACTCCAGAAAGACAATGTACTTGTTTGTTTGTTATTAATTTTTATTGTTTTTTATTTTCTATTATGAGGCATAAATTAGCAGGACATGTAGAAATAGTCTCAGAGATAGTCGCTGAGAATATCTTTCTCGATCGAAGTTGTCACAGAGACTTCTGGTGCATTTTGGAGACTTTTATGAGAATTTTGGCAACTGAACTGTTTTTTTTTTTTTGGTCATTATAGTTTCCCAGTTTTTGGTTGGGCGGGGGGATGCATTTTCTGTGACAAAAAAATCCGAGGTTTGACCGACATTGTGGGATGACATGAATTTCCACTCCCCCCCATCTCACCGACAGATTGGGTAAGAATCGCGCCCTCAAGTTCGATAGCGAATGTGATTCGCCCGTCCCCTATCTGCTTCCATTAGAAGTAGGTCTTTTGGAAAACGCTGCCCGCTGACCGTGCCGG
>JABFDZ020000103.1:435163-448250 GCA_019775955.2 Pollimyrus isidori
TCGTGCCTTCCCGGCCCCGGGTGGGGGGGCGCGTTGGGGGGAAAACACTGCAATACTGGCGCCGTGCCCTGCGGGTCCTGCTATAGGCCTGCAAATCACTCGGTGACAGGTGAGTCATGAATCGAATACCTGCGGCATGATAAATCCCGCGGTAAGTACAGATTGTCTAATGTACTCCACAGTCCGAGGAAGGAGACAACACTCATACAGTACAAAATCACAGGAGGCAACACTCAAAAGTTTGGACACACCTACCCATAGAAAGGTTTATTTAACGCTGTTTTCTACTTTCTTGAATAAAGAAATCTATAAAATAACATGTACAAAATTATACACCAATAAAAGCTCCGGTTGCTGGTTCATATGTCGAGGTTGACAGACTGATGCCACCACTGGGCCTTTGAGCTGCGCCCTTAAACCCTATCGCCCCAGGGACTGGCTGGCCCTGCTTTCACTTCTGTGCCAATATTATATGGAGGCCTCCTGGGATGCGTTTCCAGCCGTCCGGAAGGAGGTCCCACATAAGTGCTGAGCACTCGCCGGCTGCTTTTCCTTCACCGTCTGCTGAAGCTCCACCAAAACCATCTCTGTTGTATTTGGATCGGGTGCTCGGGTCATGTGATGTGACACTATCGCTCTCCTTTTTAGGCGACATGGTGTGTCCAAACTTTTGACAGGTACTGTACGTTATTCCCAACCACGACACAACATCCACATGTCTTTTGCACCAACTTATTAGACATGATCTAACTTGAATGATTAAAAATCTTGCAGGTTAAACAACGCACTTGCTGCCTTACCAATCTAATTATTTTCCTCCAGTGGCATGAAGTATAAGGTTACAGTGACGTTTTGATTATATGCTGACATTTTAATCATGTTTAGGTTTAATATCCTATCATGTTGTACACATCAAAGCACAACAGGAAACAAAAACATGTCACCCAGATTTATAAACCGAGTCTGAAATGCATTCTTTAACTGTTAATGAGAAAATAACCGTTTGAAAAAGTCTTTTTTCAGTATTCCTGCTCATGGTCTGATTATTAAAGCTGAGATTATGTCGAAAGCAAATTAAAGACATGGTGTATGTGTAAGTTGCAATTCTAAAAAAATAACTAGAAAATTAGTACAGATTGGGTGTATTTTCTCGTAATTTTCGTACGAATTGCAGTGATTGATGTTTCAATACAACTGGCATCACCTATGACGTCGACATTATCTAATATATCACAAACCTTCAGGTGGACAGTGGATTTAAGTCGCAAATGAAGGTTGAAGAGGGTTTTTCTCTGAAGGCTTTGAGGCGTCTTCTGAAGGAAGCATTAGCCAGTAGGAGCAAACGGGTCATAGCGATGGCAGCGGTGAGTGGATTGAGAGCCACATTGACTCCACGGCTTCATTGAAGTGCATCAGGCTATGACCAAGATGTCTAGGCGGAGGGAGTTCTGCGTGTCTGGCCTGAATGAGCCGTTGGAGGAAGGAGTTAAGTAATGTTTGTTCAGATGGGGGCGGGGTAGGAGAGGAAACCTCGTCTGTCTATGAGGGTGGCGGTTGGGGTTGGTTTCTGGTGGGGTTGTCTTGAAAACAATGGGCTAATTGATGCTGGTAGTAATGAGGAATCGCTTTAATGGCATTGTGGGTAACTTAAAAAGCATATTAATATGCACAGGGACTCTATGAATCAGGGCTGAATGTCGGTATGTAAGACGCTTCGCTGTGGTTGTTGAAGATGTTGAGAGATGGGGAAGAAAGTTGGGAAATGTTGTGATTCTTATTGCGCCTGATGAGGTGAGTGTCAAATAGGGGTCTTTATAAAATGCAGTTTAGTAAGGAGATTTATTTGGGTTTCCGTCGCTTAAGAATTTTACAGGGGGACCTAAATCCCATGCGAATAACAGAAACAAAGTTCTTTTTTTGAGGATAGCGACATTAATCAAAGGTAGAAAATGAGGCTCGCGTCTAAGCAATCCCCAATCTAGATGTCAAACCGTCTAAATGAGTATACAAGGTTAGCATAGTGAAGGATAGCATCCAGCAGGTTACTCAAGGACCTTGCAAGTTTCAGCTACATCATGTGTCTTTGTACCTTTCAGCAAAGTACTTTGGCGGCGCGTCTCTCACTTTCACCAAGGAGAAACGTGTTTGTGGTGAGACCTGCAAGCGGGGATCAGATCCGCGGCAATCCTTTGGGATGAAGTGACGATGAGGGTAAGCGGGGGCTTCCAGCTACATGATGTCATGAGGACAAGTTTGGGGAGGGGGTGAGATCTTGGAGGGAATGAAGTCAGCAGGGTAAAACAGGCGAGATCAAATTAAGTTTATGATCTTCCAAAAAAATGTAGGAATTAAAGGCAGGTTCCGGAGAGCCTCACAGTTGGGATTGGGCTGCTGATGTTCAGAATTCAAAGAGGATTGTTTGCTCATAAATATGAATACCACTAATAATAAATTGGCATAAAAATGTTTATGTCTGGGAAATCTGGCTTTTTTCAAGGACAGACTCAGGGAACGTCAATATGGTCTTTATTACAGACCCTGATCTACAGTATGTCATGGCCAATGAAGAGTTATAATTATGTAGCAAACAAGGTTCTTGTGCAGGGGTGGGGCTTCATGGGCACTGGTCCCAGATGAATGCTGATTGGTCCCAGAAATGCCCCCCTCTGCTGTCACTCATTTATTCATAGGATATCATTGGCTAATGAAAAGGCTGATGCCTTTGCATGAATTCCCCCCCCACACCTCTTAGAATTGTCCCTGATAACAAAACTGGGGAAATTAAAGTGATATCAAAACAAACAGGAAACATGGCAATGGCTGGGACACTGTGAAGATAAATAGGACTGATTCCATATGGGCTGAGGGGTAAGGAGGTACTTAGGAAACACACGCACACACACCAGCGACACGGGGACGTGAACTGGCGCACCGCCGACATGGGGGACGCGACCCTGCACTGTCACCGGACTGACCTCCTGAGACAGGTGGTGCACCCCCCCAGCCCCACCGCAGTAAGAAAAACAAACAAGATTATATAACGCAGTGCGCGGAGTTTCAGGCCTCGAAGGCTGAAAATGAAATCATGCGGTGTTTCCGGGGGGACACTCTTAAGTTTAAACCTTAGTCTGGATTGACAGATGAAACGTTTGGGGTTTAGCAGACCTCTAGGATGTTATATAATCGAAAGTATCTGCAGAACTCCCATGAGACAAAGGCAGCTTAGCAGGATTTACAGCAAAATTTCCGAAGACATCCATCGATCTTAGCAGCTGGTCCTAACTAGTATAAATTGGTCTGTGTTACTTATTATCAGGTAACCAATAGATGGCTGCTAGTCGGACTTGACTATTTGCAACACGTTTTAAAGCAGGTGAATATTACACAGAGATGTTAGTGTATTTTTTATAATTCCTACTAGGGAGTCCAATTGTTTATCAGCAGTGGGTTTATTTAAACCCAGATGAATATATTATGTGCCAATTTTACAACATACATATAAAGTTTGCATTCATTATAGCTAGGGTTTATAATATATTAAAAATATACATTATAAAATGTGTTTTTCTTGATACCAGTAGGTCTTTTTTTCAGTATCACTGCAGCTTACCTGGTTTGGTTCACTCACTGGTCTCCTTACACCAGTACAGTACAGAAGCTTCTTTACAATAGAAACCAACAGAAGACCATGTGCAAACATTTGAAGACATGGCTGTCATTCTGCGATTTGAGTACTGGAGAACATGAGCCTGGATCTCAGTCCCTATGCAATGTCATGGTCCAGTCCTCATGCACTGTGGAAAGTCCAAATCACTATTGCCAGATTCATTACATCTCTTTAGACGCTTTTATCCAGAAAGCGACAGGAGGTGAAGGGCCACATTCACAGGCCCAATGCTGAAATCACTCTACCCATACTGAGCCTGGGATTTGAACTGGCAACTGTGTGATCACAGGCACAGTGACCTCGCCCACACACCACCCCTCCAGAGAATTCTCTGCTTTCTCTTGCTAATGTTGCTTTACATTTTCATAGCAGATGCTTTTATACCAAGTGACTTCCTTTTTTTGAAGAAAGCGGGGTCAGATGGTCCCCAGAGCACTTGGGGTTTAAGGGCCTTGCTCAAGGGCCCAGTGGTGACATCCCTCTGCCAACCCAGGGATTTGAACCGGCGACCTTCTGTTCAAAAGCACGACATCCCAAACTGCGGAGCCACACGCACCTCAAGCCGATATGCTAAAGAACTCCCTGACTTCCATTAGGACACCTGCAGGATACCTTCATAAAGACAGAGGCTGCACCAGCGGAGATATGGACCCCGATGGATCAAATTACCGTACGTGAGAAAAGGGAAAAAAAATGCACTGAATTTAAAGTGATGTTTTCCCATAGATTGCACCTATGTGATTTACACTCCATTCTGGACTCAATTAATGCTATGTGCTAAACGTTTGCTGTTCCATCGCAAAAATCCATAGAGGTTTCTATTTATAGTCGGATGATAAATGAAGCCGAAGCCCAGCTGAAAGGGCCGGTGCACAGATACAAAGTGATTTGTGTCCTTTACTGCAGCCTATAAGCCGCTAGGAGTTATCTAGCACTCTTACTGACAGGTACACAGTCAGAGGAAACATCCTGTATATTGATGTGCATGTAACATTAATAACAAATTCATGGCATCGGTAGCGAGGGCTGCATTGAGCTTGGAGCATATCTCAGGCAAGAGAGCAGGAGGCAATAGACAGGCAGGGTGGAACACCACTTATGTGTTCTTCGGAGAAGGTAGGGTCTGATGATCGCAGAGCCTTGCACAGGGGGCCTGATGATGAAGGCATTCTGCTGACACTGGGATTAGAACGGTATGGACCTGCTGAGCCTCACACTGCCCCCCACAGGCACGGAACGGGAAATTCACCGAGCTACATGTATATGGACCCACTTCTTCGTGGGGACCCTCCATTCATTGCTATGGGAAAAACTCAAATCGCAACATCATGACCTTAACCCCAACCCAGCCCTAACCTTAAGTAAAAAGTAACCAAGCAAAAGTGAGACTAAAGGCGTTTTCAGTTTTTTTTATTTAATTCGTAGATCTTTGTGGTGACCTGACAAAAGGTCACCACAATGTCAAAATAACAGGTGTTTATCGCACTGTGAGGGACATTTGGTCCCCACAATGTAATATAAACATAATACACACACACACACACACACACACACACACAAAATCCAATCTCAGGAATCAAACCCACAGCCCTGGCAGCGAAGGCTGCTCCCAGACTTAACCAATAACTGTGATATAGCTGGACCTACTTCTGCCATCGATTTCAGAGCTAGCCTTCCTGAAACTTTCCACCTACCGCTGCCCGTGTACTGGGAAGCCGCAACAGAGGCTGGCCGGTTTACGAATTAAAAAGTGATTGATTTTTTTTCTCCTGACTCCCTGAACCTTGTTAAAAGGCCGGTCCGGTGTCTGAGATTGAGTTACAGTAAACAGGCGAGCCGTTGTGCCTTTTGATGTGCACTCTACACGTCTCACCTTCGTGCACCCGTCCTTTAGCACACTGCTTTATTTTATGACAGCTCACCCTTGGTTGAATTCCTGGTGACCGCTGGGGTTAGGGTTACCGTCAGGGAAGAAGATAGCAGAATCTTGGCTTTCAAACGGAAACAGAGGAAGCAGCAAGGATCTTGAAGCTGAGGAGCAGCCCAGAACGGGCATGACCGAGTGTGCCAGGCCTCTGCACGCCCTCGGTTTGGTTTGCACATCTGCTGTTGTGTTTCCTGGGGTCAAAGATCTTGCTAATTCCTGTTGAATTTTTTATGTAGTGTCACTCTGTCTCCACCGGGCTTGTCACAGAAATTACCTTGCTTGGCTGGACTCTGCAAGAGACGCGCTTTGAACCGTAGTTTTTTTTTTTTTCTGGAATTTTCCCTCGGCTCCGGATTAGTCCGGAGCCCCCGGGCCCGGAATTCTCAATAGCTAATAGCGCCTGGGCTTCTTAAAAAACATTTTTTGTCCCTCAGATATGGCTGCAATTATATGCTAAGAATTTCACTGGCACGGTCCTACGGCGTCGCTCCCGTTACTTTCACTGCCGTTTCTTCACTGAGGATCCATCTGACATTATCCTCACGCACGCCAATGTTTTTTTGTTAATGGTGCTGGTTTAGGACACCATAAATAAAACTCTGTCCCAGCCATGTCCCCCTCGCCACACTTGTCTGTTTTTAACGGTGTTTCTGAAGTGCCTCCAGGCCACCTTAAAGGCTGCAGTGCTGCCGTTTGCAGACAACAAAAAGCACAGAGCACGTTTGCCCTCCACTTCCTAGTTAGGTGTTTACTAGGGTAAAGGCTCCTCTTTAAAATCGTCTGCATTTTGTCACAGGTCATTGTTGGTCTATGAAAAGACTCTCTATGATGCCTGGACTTACCTAACTAGCTATTTAAAAAAAAAACAGACATTATAATTGACTTTCAGTGTTATGTAGGAGAAGACTCAGTACACTTTTCTCATCATGTAAGCAGGCATTTCACCCCAGGTCATCGCTAACTCTCTCCGGTAGCCAAAAAGGAACTAGACTGAGAATACGGAGATGGGCGATTTTATGAGACCGACGGAAAGACAGGTACCTCCTGCCCTGCCCCTCTTAGCCAGACCATTCCGGCTCACGAAAGCAATAAGCAAACACTGATAGGCATGTTTTACACCTACAGATGAGAAGAAGAAGGTCAGCAGATGCTGGTGGCCACATTTTCTGACTGGACTCCAGAGCAGCGGGACTCTTGCAGCTGTGCGCTACACTCCACTGACCATCCGGCACACGGGTAACAGTCCTTCCCCCAGGAAAGATCCGGAAAGGTGAAAGACACCTGGAACAGGCCGGCCAGGTCCGGCTCTCCTCCAGTGCTGATCCCCGCTCCCGTGGCCCCAGCAGAAAACACAGAACCACGGCCAGAATCCTTCGGCTTACATCCAGATGCATGGCTGATCTGTTAATTCATTCGGTCGAATAAAGAACCCTAATCTCCCCGCACATAAAGACTGCATTCCCATTTTCTTATCAACCGCATTTGTACTG
This sequence comes from Pollimyrus isidori, assembly GCA_019775955.2. Lineage (NCBI taxonomy): Eukaryota > Metazoa > Chordata > Actinopteri > Osteoglossiformes > Mormyridae > Pollimyrus > Pollimyrus isidori. Next base: position 442,248 of record JABFDZ020000103.1, read on the forward strand.
GCAATAAGGGAGCGGGGGCGGGGTTACGGGGTAAGCAATGATCTTGATGGAACGGACCGGACCCTGGGCTAAAGAAAACCAGGGGGGGTCCCAAGGGGAAGGTTCCGGAAGGACTAGGTCAGACTGCAACTCGCAAACGCCGTTCCGCATCCGTGCCGGGCCCTTGCTTTGTCGCCCTCCTTTCTCCCATCACTGCGACTACATTTCCCCGCTTTCGCTGCCAATTTCGGTTAATCTATTTTTATTAATGCCTCCCGATATCAGAGCGGAAGGCTGGGCTGCCTTGTGGACTTCGAGCATCCACAACAGATTGAGGAAAGGGAGATTAAAAATAAATCAGACGGAATCCCATTGAGTTGGCAAAAAACGAGGGAAAAACACACACTACATGTGAACCGAAACTGGATTTATAATAATAAAACGTATTTCATTACGCAAACAGGCTACGTCCATCATTTATGACCATACCTAAACTCCCAGGACAGCATTATACTATTTAAAAGCTCTTATTTCTAGATACCTTGTTGCCCCATTCAGTGTTAACTATGGAATTCAAACACAAGCCGAACTGTACAGCAGACTATTAATAAATCATACATTTAAATTTAGCACACAGAAACAAAGGCGAGTTGCATTACAGTGCGGAGCCAGAGCAAGCGCTCCGTGATAATGTAGCAAGGAATACGCTCAAACTGATCGATTTATCTGCAGCCGGAGAACAAAATGTTAAAGGGCCAGCGCACTGCCAATTGCGTGACGAGATGACAGTGTAGAGAACTGACATTTCTGGCAGCAAGCAAGCTGCAGCACAGTGCGAGCGGCTTCATCCGTTAGATGAATCGGTGCGGTAAAGCGGCACAGTGACACTAATGGACCCAAAGGGGTGTTATCGTCCCCGAATTTTGTACCGCTAGGCACAGAAACACAAAGAGTTATGGAGAAGGCTGAAAATTATGTACCACACGCTACCACTTTGCCGGCCTGAACAATTTAGGCGAAAGGCAAGTACAGAATACTCAACATAAACCCACCGGCTAGTAAAAAAAAAAAAAATTGCACCGGATATGACAAGGGGAATTTTTTTTTTTTTAAAATGGCATGCCAGACTGCACTGAACTGAACTGGTTCAATTGGTTATTAGCAAAAATTCCACCCATGTTGTCATTAAATGCTTGTAGGACACGACAGTTGCTCAGGAGCAAATTATTTTTTTGGAAAATGAATGTTACTGGGCTCAAACTCCTCCAGACACCCCTAGAAGGGACAGTAGATGATTGGGTAGAGAAGGGTAGCAGAGCTGAACATAAGCTGCGAGATTTTTCAGGCTTCAGTCTGAAGGAGCATGATCTCTCTTCTCGCTTCTCCCAAGCTTCGTCTCTCTCCTCCCGTCATGTGACTCCGCTGTGGGCACCTTTCTCCATCACGCTAAGCTAACGTCACGCACAGGCTTGCCCCAGAAGACACTATATCCAACGAGCTCGCTAGCCCAAGGACCTGCCAGACATGCACTAATGAACCCCTTCGACATCACTCAGAGGTCCCCATGCAGTCTTGCTGATTCTTCTGAATGAGGCTGCAATTTCCCATACATAGTTTACATATTAACAAGATGAATTTCTGATAGTTACTTCTGCACTGTTCATATACTGGACTGCTGGTTCCAGGCTCGCCATGACTCCATACCAGACTAGTGGTTACGGAAGCCAATTTTCAAATGCATATATATATATAGCCAGAAATTCTTCCAGAAATGAAAAAAAAGGAAATCATTGTTCTGCTTGCTTCCTGGGATTAATGTGTGCCGGTTGTTCAAATGAAATGACTGTCATCACTCCAGCTTCTCTCCACAATGAAATCATCTGAAAATCAGGGTTTTTGAAGTACTTTCTCTATTCAGCTGTGATGATCGCGCTTTCGAAAAAGAAACAGAGGTGACAGAGCAAGTGACATTGGATGGGGGACACATCTGTCTTCTGAGCCATGCTGGTGCTGGATCTATTCCAAATCCTTCTCAGTGTTTGCAAGTGTCATCCCACGTCAAGGTGTACGTTTGCATTACACACTGATTGGACGAGCTGTCAAGACAAACATATAATAATGACCTGTCCTTAGTACCCAACCCCCCTAGGAGGGACTATCCAATAGCCTCCTTCTGTGTTAGGAAATAAGACCTGTGGAATGACCTATAAACAAACATCCGATTCGGATCGATACCCCACGTGGCCAACGCCGCCTTCCTCAATCCGCCCACCGTAAATCTCCAAAGGCCCCTTCCTTTCACGTTAATTCATCGATGATCCATGAGCCGTGAAACAAACCGCGGTAAAGAATACCAACAGTACCTAAAAATAGACCGAACTGGGGGATTAATTTTTTTCCATCCGTTTATTACTAAAGAATTGATTTATCTAACTGCCTTGCTAAGGTCGAGCTGACGGTATCTGAACCAACAGGGCAAATGTACGTTTGTATCACTTGGAACAACACTTCCACCTCAAGCGATGCTGAGGAGAGGGGAGTTTGGATGATTTCTGTCATTTGACACCGTGCCCATTCCTTCTCGTTTGCATTTCAAATTAGCTTACAGCGCATCAATTGGAACTGCTCGGGATGAAATTGGAAGCTGTTTCTTGGTATGAAGCTTTTAAAAAAATCATAGGGTCCTGCACTTAGGAAGATTACGTTTCCGGGAGACGAGAAAATCCCCAGGCGCGACCAGAATATTTGTGTTTTGCTTTGTTTTGTTTTTAGTTGGTTCTACCTGGTAAAACATACGTAACGTGGGAGCTTGTACATTCTGCAAAGCTAATCCGGACTTCTGGCTGCGGACCAGCTCCTGGAGGGTCTACGGAAAGATTCCGAGTCCTTTGCGGGGGTGAAGGTGGCTGAAGAGTTAAACGCAGTCTGTGAGCGACCGGAGCATGATAACAGAAGTACCCGACTGTAAAGTGCACGGGCTTATATAGGAGCATTCAGGACAGCGTTATAAATATCAGCCATCTGCGAGACCATCTGCATTAGGGCATTATATCCACAGTAAGGCCAGGTCTCCCGAAACCTGCGTAGGTTCGCCTCTGTGTCAGGATTCGCCCCCGTTTGAGCAGGATGACTTGGCTCTGTAGTACCTTGAGGCAGTCGCCACCCACTTAAAGTGGACCGTGTAGTCTTTAAGACTTTATTGCCCGATGTTACTTTCATGTGCTGGTGATATAGTGACATTCTTACTTGCCTGCTTCCTGCAAACCACGCTTCCAAATAAATACAAGCTATGCAGAAACTGATTAAATTATAGCCAAAGCTAATGTCAGGCAAACATCTGTATATATCATATGTGGAAAATGCAGATCGGGAACATCTGAGTATGGCGTGCCACAGGAACCGCAAACATTAACGTAACATATTTTTGGGGGGGTTGGAGAGAGAGAGAGAGAGAGAGAGAGAGAGAGAGAGAGAAATTATTTACCCTCCTTCCCAGCCTCGCGTACAGTCAGTCTGCATTCAGTGGCGGTGCTGCACCCCGATTGCAGCAGGAAGCATGTTCCCATAATCAGTCACGTTCTGACAGGTCGTCTCATGTTATTGTCGCCACGTTAATCGAGAACAAACAAGCAAAAAAAAACCTTGGGATCTGCACTCGTTTGCTTAAGTAAGAGCAGAAAGATTCACGTGTATCACATTATATATTTAAATTAGGGATTTAATAACAGATTACTTGCATAAGTGAATAATTGCATATAGAGGTTTAATAACGGCAGCAAACTAAGCTGGGCTGAATTTTTATCTGGTCAAATGTTTTAAAATTAGGGACTTTGTTCATCTGTAGCTTAATTGACTAAGTATAGAAGAGCATCTTCAGCTAGACAAATGGTATAGCGGTCTGTACAGTGACACAAACGTGTTTGAAGTACAGGGCTCAACATGGTTATGCATGATCTGCTACATTACCTGTTTTTACTAAAGCTCTTCATTAAGACGCTATTGATGCCGCTGTAGCTTCCAATAGATCGCGGTTTTCTAACGGTGGGGTAAATCTCCGCCTCCTTTCGGTAAATTATGTTAGGGGCAACCGCAACAATTAAGGTGATTTGAGGCTTCTATTACTGCATGCTTGGCAAGGTTAGGCTTATTGCAGCCTGCAGTTGCATAATCAGACGCTATTTGTCGGTTGTAAAAGATTAAAACAGCCATTCCAGACATCTAAGTGTGTACTAAGCAGGAGCTTCGCCCCAAAGAAAGTTTATTGCTCTACATATTAATAAGTCCTGAAACCGTAGGAATCTCGAAAGGTAGATGGTTATACGGGCTGACTTTCTTCACACATCCTTCGGTTACAGTGAAAGTGTAAATCGCATGTGTGTCGCGTTTGTACTTTATCATTCATTGTATCATCTGACGTTTTTCGCACTATTACAGTATATGTTGGTAATGTATCTGTAAGACTCTTTCTGCTTCACTTTAAAAAGAAAACTGCAATGCAATAGTATTGCTTCTACCGAATGAACTCAATTTGTTTTCAGGGAAAATAATCTTTTTCTTAAATGTATTTATTATTTTTTTATTAATATTAGCATTACTATCATTATTAGGAAAACTGCAGGTGTGTAATGTTTATCAGCTCTGGTCCCCAATGTCTGTACTGTTACACACGCAAACCACCTTGTTTCCAGTCGTAGCCTCCGGAAACAAGCTAAAGAGTCAGATCCCTGGTAATAAATAAGTAAAATATTATTCATAAAGTGATGTTTAAAACTTACTAAAGTACTAGCCTACTTATTACTACGCCCATTATTATCACTGTCATTATCGTGCATTTTGCGCCGTGAATAGGCTATATTATTCATTACATCACCGCATTACGTGTGCAGCCATAAAACGTTGTCATAAAACAGAGTAAAAGGCAGTACTGTCGCTCGTTGGCGTGGCAGGTTACTGCATTGGACTCTGTTTTCGAGGAAGAGCTTTCCGGAGCTTACAATATAACACGCTGTTGGGTATGCTTTCGCATAGCTCGGCTATTTTACTTGTCTATCTTCGAGATATAATCACGGCCAATAACGTTTTTTTTTCCTATCTGAAATCGTCGCAGGCTAAAACCGACGTCCTTGCGCCCCGCTGCCTGGCTCTTATTAAAACGTGGTCGCCCTTGTTATCCCTGTAAGGAAATGTGAACACTTCAGACTCTAGAGGTCTCCATCCTTCAGCATCCACCTATCTCACTCGTCTCATTGTGTGCAAGGAGTGGAGAAAGAGAGATCGGAGCCCAGAGGCACCTAAATCATGCATCCACGGTGAAAAGAGGCGAAACTCCCATCTGCCGGGCGATTGAATTGAACCGATCGCAACGAAACGTCACTTTTCTCTATGAGGGCTCGGTCGCTCCAATTGTGTGAGATATGCAAGTTGGGGACCCAGTTAAATATAGAGGTGTATGTCATTTATTCCGAAATTTCTTCTGGACTTTTCCTGTGTGACTGTACCTTTTGGTGACTCAAATGATTAGTAAGGAAGGCAGAATAGCTTCTTTTTAGATCTCCAGTGCTGGATTTTCAGTAAATCTTCGTGTCACGATGCCTGCAAGAATCCGATCGCTGTTTCTAGGTAAGTTCACTCCGCATGAAGCGGATAAAGGGGAAACAAACTTTCTATTGTTTCGCGTAACGGATTTCGCAAGCAGGTATTTAATTACGTACGAAATATTTGTACATTAGCTTGTGTATTTTGTAGTTCTTTTTCTGATTGCAGAAATGTTATATTTTAAATCTCCACCATCATCGTGTTGGTTGGTGTAAAACGAGAGACCAATAGCCTGCTGTCATTCACGAAGACAAAAATTCAGTTTTTAAAAAAAGCGATTAAGTTATTAAAAGATGACGTTTATGAAAGAACATGTAATTCTGCTCCCGGCGTAAGGCAACCTCCGTTTTCAAAAACAAATTCATATATATATATATATATATATATATATATATATATATATAGAGTAAAAGAAATAAACAAAAATAA
>JABFDZ020000103.1:574674-585940 GCA_019775955.2 Pollimyrus isidori
CCCCCCCCCCCCCCCCCCCCCCCCCCCCCCCCCCCGCTCCCAGAGCACTCGGTCACCTCTGTCTCCTGGTGCACTCAGCGTCGCGTGATAACACCCCTGTCACCCAGAACCGCGTGAAGGAGCTCAGGCCGGGTTCCCTCGCCGTTGGGGGGGAGGGGGGCTTCCTGTTTAGGCGGGGAACCTCTCAGTGGAGTGGCTTCCTGCTCACATCTGGGGAGGGCAGACGAGCTGAGCGTAGCAATCAAAGGAGCGTGTTGTGCTGCTGTCAGTTTCCCAGTTCCGCCTCGACGCAACACCCTACAACAACCAGCTTTATCCCCCACGAAGGTGGGTAGCTGTTGCTCCCTGTACTGATTATGAATTCAGTTTGGTAGCAGGCCTGTCTTCAGCTTGTGGATTTCAGGGTTGGGTGATGGCTATCTGCATCCAGAGTCGTTATGTCTGCAGGTAGGCGCCAAGTTTGGGATTAAAGGTGGCCTTCCCCTTCTTGAATGCTAATGAGTTGGCTGAACACTTCCTTTCATCCTGGTCTGAGTGGCTGAAACTGCTGGTGATTTGTCATCGTTGCACGCAGACACTTTCAGACTTGGATAGGCAGCTATCCGTGACCCCGCCCCTCCCCAGGGCTGAGGACTGCCCAACCATAGCTTTCCTTTCCATCATTGTAGGTTGGAGGAAAGTCAAGAATAAAGAAAAGACTTTTAGCCATTTTTTTAGATGTCCAAACCGAGGAAAAAAGGAACTAAATGAAATATTCCACATTAAAGTGTTATTTCATGATAAAAAAAACATGTAGATTATCAGAGGTTACAATATGACTACTCTGTAATAGGTAGTAAGGGAGGGTGGGTAATTTTCCATCTCCTTTTTCTGATTGGGTTGCATTCTGCAGGTTTTTTTTTCTTCTGCTGGTTTATTTTCACCAGCTCCCTCCTCGGGTGGTGGAAGGAAATGGCCGCAAGCTAATTAGTTAATTCTGGTTCCTTTGCAGGTCTGAGAGCGGAGTGGAAAAGTTCAGGTGAGTCCATTTTTTTTCCCCGGGGTCGTGTCTCTGGCCGTTTTTCGGGTCCCGAACAGGCATGACGAACGGATCGCCGCCTCGACCCCCTACAGCTACCCCTCTCACTGCCGCCCCCACGAATGAGTCAGCTGGTGCTTCGTCCGTCCAAGGATCCCGAAAGAGCCTCGCGCTCTGGAAGGCCGCTCGGCGCATGGTAGCCGTGGGCCGTGGAATGCCATTGTTTGCTTTTACTGGACAGACCGACGCGGGGCACAAACGCAGCTCTGTCCGCAGAGGCAGGACTGGGATTCGGCTTCTCCGGTGTTTCCGCTTAGTCTGTACAGCCAGTATGGTGGCAGGTCCTGGGCCGCCATCTGTCCTGTGCTCTTGTGGGAATGGAAGTGCAGCTACACGTGTGCTAAGCAAACGTGGCGGGAAAGGTGGGTGACATTTTTTCTTCTCCTCAATGAATGGAATAAAAAATAGTTAAGTTTGCGGTGGGGCGTCTCTCTGGACTGTTGTGTTATTGGTACAAACTGTGAGATCATTTTGGGGCTTATATTTCTCGGTTTCAGGCTGATGATACGTGTGATCCTGTACCTGAGCAATGCATTGTGGGTGCCTCTCTCCCAAGGAGACGGGCATTCAAACGCAGATCTGCTTTTAGATCCTGGAATATCTGACTATAGAAGCCTCGCGCCACGTATCCCTGTGTTACACACATCTACGGAAACAAGGAATGCGTGCCGACGATGGACAGGTCTCAGAACACAATGTGCGATTCTGGTGTGTTCAGCCATGTTGTGCATCGGCATTTTCAGTCCTCGCTCTGATTTGGCTGTGTCACATGGCTTGTTCGGCCATTTTGAAAAAGTTTCCTTTTTTAATTTTAATCGTAATTTCAGCTGCCATCCGAAGTTATCAGACCACTCAACGGTGCCAGCTCGCTGGGCAGAACAATGGATTCTGAGTCACCTGCGTGGCATATGTTGACAGTTCTAAGACAAAAGATGAATGATTAATGAGAAAATTGTATTATTTTCCGGAACATGCCCATTTGACTTTGCACTGGTGTATCAGCAATGTTGAAGCTGATGCTCAGCAACTTTTATATGGTTTTTGGCAGCTATGTTAGGGCATTAACGATTTCCTTAAAGGCAAACTATGTTAGGGCGTTAATGATCTCCTTAAAGGCAAACTATGTTAGGGTGTTAACAATTTCCTTAAAGGCTAGCTATGTTAGGGCATTAACGATTTCCTTAAAGGCAAACTATGTTAGGGCATTAACAATTTCCTTAAAGGCTAGCCAAGTCCGGGCTGTAACGATTGTCTTGAAGGCTAGCTATGTTAGGGTTTAATTTACTTTAAGGCTAGCTAGGTTAGGGCTTAACAATTTCCTAGAAAACTAAACTATTAGTTCTAAAAGGTCAAACAAACCAGTTTGACCTAGATTTGAATATCAGAAATCAAACCATGAATGCTGACCTAATATAAATTGTACATGCCAGGAAATGAGTCGTACTACAATGCAATTCTTACTTGAATGCCTTCTTCACAGACTGGACGATTGACCAAATAAAGCAGCGCAACATTACAGTAACTAACAATAAATAAACCACTAAATCACGTGTACTATTAAACAGAGGTGGAAATTTCAGATCCAGAAAATACAAATCCAGACCAGGAATTTGTTTCAACTGACGAGTGGAGTATCTGTGACTGACTCTTTATGCTCAACTGGTTGGTTGAAACTAAATCATGTTCTGGATTTGTACTTTATACGAAATTTCCACCTCTGCTACTAGAGCATTTCTGTAATTTAGTTAAACTTTATTTTACCAGGTAAATTAACTGAAAACCAGTTCTTACTGCTTTACGTGATATTTGGGAGAAATAGATTACGCATCGGAACTGTCTGGGATACAAAAGTCAGGAGTGTAACTAAACTCTTCAGCCAATAAGGGCAAAGGTGTGTCGTCACGGAGGCAGTTCCATTCTGTGCAGCCGTTTAAGAGGTCGTAATACATCTCATTGTAACGTATTGCGTCAGGATCAGAATGCGTTGCTTTAAGCCAGCGCTGTAAGCAAGTGAAACGCACCCAATGACTGGATTGGGGAAACAAACTGAAATCCGGACTTAATATAGAGGACTAATGACAACAACCAGAAACAGCTGATTGCATGGGGATCCCACAAGAGGTTAACGAGGGGGCGTGGCACACGGAAGGAGCGGATAATCGGTGCAGGGGTAATGTTGGGATAATATCTTTATCGTTTTTGGAAGTCATTAAGAAAAAAATGCTCTTCTTGTTTTATCCTGTTCATTTTGTGTTTAAATGCTAAATATTAAAAAAACACATATTTAGGTGTAATTTTGGGGTGGCAGGAACCAATTAATTGGTTTTCCATTATTTCTTATGGGAAAAAGTTGATCAGAACTCCAACTTTTTTGGATTCGATCCGGAGACCGGAATAGATTAAGTTCGAGAACCGAGGTACCACTGTATTGTATTAGAAGGATGAGGAAGTTTTTGGCTATAGACTGTGTAATCCTGTAATATGTTTTTGTCATCTTTCACTCTGTTTTGGTTTTCAGTCAGTTGCAGCGTTTCTCAGATGAATTAATTACTAAACACTAAAGGCTCAACACAGCTGGTGAGCACTACTTGTTCAATTCACCCGGGGCTTATTTTCAAGGGGTGTAAATTGAAGCGAGAGGTGGGCTGGCTGATGTGTGCTTGGGAGAGCCGCAGGGCCATCTACCTGTTTCCATGAGTTGAGTCACCCGTCGTGGGAAGCCGTGTCTCTACTTTCATGGGTGACTCACGCCGTTTGAGGCACCAATCAGAGAAACCCCCCGCTTGCGTTTAGCTGCTCTTTCCATTTCCAAGCCCACACCTGGGAGCACAAATCAGAGGAAATCCTTAGCTGAACTTCAGAGTTCTTTCATTTGCTCATATGTATGCTGCTGCTCTATTTGACCTGCAGCTACAGGATATGGTTGGCATCAGCTCCCATGAAGCTGTAGAAACGTTCACTTACTTCACAGGACTCTTCGGCCAATCAGTCCTCTACTTAGTAATTTAATTCGGGAGTTGCGGCGAAAACATGCATACACAGTGACCCTTTCTGGATAAGACTGGCCACTGTTCATTGGTTTATTGTTGAAAAATCATTCCCAGAAACTTGTTTAGTACAGGACAATTGTTTTAAACCGTCATACAGAAACTACTTTGTACCAGATAGGTGTGTTACTGTTCAGTCCTTACTGTAAAATAACGAGGGTGCGTACCTTTCTAACACTGCTAAGGGCACTAATGATGGGACAGCGGGCTTCCCACAAAGCCTGGCTGCACTCGCGCCAGCAGAGGCCGTGGTAAATAATGCAGGGTTTCACCTTTGTATTATTTTGGGGGGAGGGGGACAAGAAATTGCAGTTCTGGCGCATTTATAATAGTATTCTTAAGTGCTTCCCTTAGTACGTACTGCAGAATCCACCGTATATTCTACCTTGTACGAGCATTTTCTTTGTAGAGATTTTCTTTGTTCATGTGTACTATGTTGTATTTATATATTATTGGGGTCTGTCAAAATCACAGGAAATACGTAGCTAATATCATTGATATTTCTATGTATGCCTCAGTTGTGTGTGTATTCCTGTGGGGTGGAGGCCCTTGTGCTGTCAGGTTGTGGAGTCTACTGTCCGTCGTCCGTCAGGTACCTTCAGAGGATGAGTTCTCTGCTAGCTGCCCTTCCTTCCCTGCTCCTGCAGGAGCTACACACTCCTCTCTTGCCCCCAGAATGCAGTTCCCTGTCCCTGGGCCGTTTTCTCCCTCGGTGCTTGCTCTCTAGGTGGTGAGAGTCAGCAGAACTCGACCCAGCATCTTCACTGACATAGCCCCCACCCCTCGGGGGCGGCCGGGGGAAACATAACCCCCCACCCCCCCCCCCCACCACCAAAATCGATAACAAGCAGTGTGACAGAGTGTCACTTTTCAGCCACTGCTCCGATCAGACTGTGAGGATTAGCAAGGTGAGGAGTCAGTTAAGGTCTTGGTTTGCGCACACTTGCATGGTTCTCCTTTTGTCATTGTCCTTCACCTCCATATATTCTCGTGTTTCCCCCCCGGAGCAAATGTGTTGTTTGTTTTGCTGCTTGTGTAAATAAGGGGAGGTGCAGTATGTGTCGGAACGACCGCGATTACAGAATAATATTCAGTGGAGATGATGATCATAATGATTATGGTGGTGATGGAGGTAGCAAAGTAGATGGAAGGTTGGGGGCTTGGGGCCGGGGGCTGGGATGGCGAGAGACGCGTGCACGTTCCACTCGGAGAAGTGCTGAATTGCCTGTAAGAGGAGCAGCAGAAAGGCTCCTGTGTTGAGCTGCAGAAACAGCAGACCGAGGCAGGAAAGGCGGGAGGGGGGCAATGAGAGAGAGAGAGAAAGTGAGCGAGCGAAAGAGAGAGAGCAGGAGGAGGACTGGGAAAAAAAGGGAGCCCTCTCTCAGCTCAGATGGGCCCGTCGCAGATCGTGTTTTTCCGAACCGGAACTTGAAACGCCAACCAGGAGTTTTCCTGATCCCAATCTGAGTATTGGACCCAGCCGGAGCTTCAGGCAATCAGAGGGGATGACTCTCTGTTACCCCTCCGCATCACACGGACCCCTTCGTGGCAGACCTCGCTTACTGAAGTCCGCCGTCCTTCGGCAAGGATTCATCTGATCCGTTCACCTGAGGTGCCCAACATTCAGCTCGTATCGAAAAAGTCATCCGGTCTACAGTCTGTCGCCGGCCGACCCGGAGCTCTGCCAGAAGTGGTGTGGCATTAGTCACACCGACTGAATTCCACCGTGGGACTTACAGTATGGGCTGACCTCCAGCGAGGGATTCTTATCGATGGCGTTCCACGGAGTTTATGCAGGAGTCTCTCCCGAGGGGGGCTGACCCGTTTGCAGAAACCCAGGCAGAAACACTCAGAGGCTCTGGGGAGGAGACGGTCAGCGTTTTACCTCTCCGGTGCAGCTGAAGAGGAGCCACCTCCGCAGGACACTCGCCGACAGTAGAGGGACCCAGGCCAAGGAGCGCGGGCCGGGGGACGGCGTTGCGGAGTGAAGCTCAGCGCGGTTACCATGCCGGGAGACCGTGCTCACTCACGCGCATACAGATAAACACACGCGAACCTTTGGTGTTCGCCATCGCTCACCGGGCAGGACTCTCGCACGAGCAGGGGCGGATCGCCGGAAGAGCTGTTTGCGGTGCGGGGCTCAGCGGACGTCGCCCCCATCCGCGGACTTACCGCTGGCGGGAGACCGTGTGCCCCGGGCCGACGTAACCCAGGAAGCCCGCTTTCAAGAACCATCGGAAGAGAACCAGCGGGTCACTGGGCTCTGGTCATGAGAGTCGTCCAAGAAGACAGGATGGTCTCTTTCTGTTCACAATGCACCAACACAAGGTCAGGTGTTCGGTCTGTCGATATTTTGCCTTTTCTCTCATTGGTTATTCCTCTGTATACCCATCTAATCTTCATTCGATCCAAGTTTCATTGACTTTTATGTTATGTTTCTGTATTGAAGAAAAGCCCATAATGCATGCTGTTGTATCACATGTGTCCAGTTTCATGTGTTACATGTATAGGGCTGTAGGCTAATTCTGCCACTTTGTTACCTTAATTTAAATGTGTGTCTTACTGCTTTACGTAGTGCTGAACCATTATTCAGCATAAAGACATCATCAACACACTGATCACATTCATTCCGCAACTTAATTGTACATTGAACATTTGAAATGGACACGGAAACAGAAATGAGGTGAGCTAAATTAGCCCCCCAGTATCCAACAAAAACACACATGCAGTCCTCGGTTCTGCGACCAGGTTTGTCTAACGAAGGCTCTCATCACAACGGCGTTGTGGGCTGGGATTTGCAGAATCCTGATAATTAATGGCACTCTGGTACTGTTACATAAAGCCAGGTGTCGTACAACCACCCATGCAGGGCATTGTGAGTGACTTTTGATAATAGTGCCAAGAGTGGACACCGTTTGTTGCAAGGAACATCCAGAACGTGGTCAGTTCTTCTCAGTATTTTCCTGGAGAACATCGGTGCAGTGAGGGCACGTTGCAGAAAGCAGCTGATGCTGGCAAATATCCACCTGATTTCTCAAAGCAAGCAGATATATTTGCTGAAATCAGAGTATTTCACGGGACTCATTAATTTCTCTATATGTATGGGGGGTGGGTGAGATGTATGTCCTCTCCAGCCATGGGTGGATGCAGTCTCAGTTGTGGATAGTGTTAAGCCTCCGGCACTGTTATGCTGTAGAGCTCTTTACGGCACAGGTGGGGGACCGGAGGTTTTAGGAAATTGCCTGGATCCTTCCTTCATCTTCTCTTCAAGTTCACGCCCTTTTGTTTCTAAGGGGTGGAGCATCAGATCGCTTTCGTCAGACCATCCCAGGGGTGACTAAGCATATGTACCATGCTGAGAGTGATTCATTAGACCACCATAGGCACCCGTTCAGGCCTGTTCCCGCCCTGTTCCCCTACGTCACTCCTGCATCTGTCATGTCCCCGACGACACCCTGACGCCGATCACATCGCAGTCACCCATGCAGTTGGCATGGAATCTTCTCAGCATTGTCACAACAGGATGGTTAAGAAGTTCGCACTGGGAGCTGGTTTGGTTAGGTGTTCCCCATCCTATCCGTGCAGTACCCAGATTTTTTTTGGTGGAGAAGAAGGAGCACCAAGGACGGCCTGAATTCCCCAGACACCACCAATGTCATTCATTCTCCCTCAGCTCAGTCTGGTGACGAAAAACTTCACATCTAAGATTCCAGTGTGGACCTGAGGCTGGTGAAGACAATTTATTAGCCAGATTCTGGAAACTTGGGGGGAAAAAGAAGACTGAGAACTAATCGAGGTTCTAAATGAGATATGGGTGCATTGAATAAGGAGATGGCAAGAAGAGGACAAAGGGAAAGTAGGCTTTTGGCAAGCTTGGAAGCCTGCTATCGATAAAGCAAATAAGGATTGCAATGTCTACTGGGTAGCTTGCGTTTCAAAGGGGACGCCACCTAATATAAGCAGCTTGTTACCATAAGAGCAATTTGGTGTCAGTATTTGACACCCGAGGGCTATCCTACAAATTTCCTTTCCACGGAAGTAAATACACGAGCGCTACAGTGAGCCATTTCCTGTCACCAAGGTTGGTCTAAGTTACCTCATTGATAGTTATTAGTGAGTCCTTGTATCTGCTCTTAATGTGAGCGTCTCTAATTTGAATTCTCAAGGCTGTTTGTAAACAGCAGCCTATGAACCTTAATAGTTTTATTGCTGGGCTCCTTCCTGTTATTTATTGGCTTATTTATTTTTTTGCTAGTATCAATGACGGAAGACCGTCTATGTTTGCCCCCACTCCCCCCATTGCTCCAACTGTGAGCCCAGGAGATAGGCATGAGACTCAACACTAACAGGCTGCACACTTGAGGCAAGCAAAGTGCTTAATGAGAGCATGGCTATCCTTAAAGCATGGCTATCCTTAAAGCATAGCTATCCTTAAAGCATGGCTATCCTTAAAGCATGGCTATCCTTAAAGCATGGCTATCTTTAAAGCATGGCTATCTTTAAAGCATGGCTATCCTTAAAGCATGGCTATCCTTAAAGCATAGCTATCCTTAAAGCATGGCTATCCTTAAAGCATGGCTATCCTTAAAGCATGGCTATCCTTAAAGCATGGCTATCCTTAAAACATGGCTATCCTTAAAGCATGGCTATCTTTAAAGCATAGCTATCCTTAAAGCATGGCTATCCTTAAAGCATAGCTATCCTTAAAGCATGGCTATCCTTAAAACATGGCTATCCTTAGCGGACCTTTCTGTTCTTTAAAGTTGAATATCTCTGTGTAACTCATCAGCTTCAGTTAATACCACTGCAGTCGTGGCTCCACAGAGGACAGGTGGTGGTCAGAGTGTAGGGGCTCCTTCTGCTGCTCCCCACAGGGCACATTCATTAGGCTGATGTCCCACATGGCACCTTAACGCCCAACCTTGACCACTGCTTGGTTGAAGCGGCTGCACAAGCATCGGCAGCTTGATTGACATGTCTCTGGACCCTCTTCTGTAGGACAAGCAGAGGAAGTGGAAGAAACTGATATGGAGACCGCAAAGGTGAGAAAGTGAACCCGGTGGCTTTGGGACACTACCGGTCGGGGGGAGGGGGGTGGTTTGTTGTGGTGACTTTGGTTCCAGACAGATGGCTTGCTGGCATTGCCATGTCGTGGCTGTGGTCCCCAGGACGCTTTAGCTTTCTACTTCCTTTAGGCGTAGCTAAGAGCTGGTCACATGTTGAAAAAATGGTGCTCACAGTGTGGGAAAATGTGTAGCACTGTTTAGAGGGTGAGACGCTGATGGTAGAATTGGTACAGGATTCTGGTATGATGATGGTTCTTTGTGTGCAGTGTTTGTACGTCACACTAATTGGGGAATGGACAGATGTATATTATTTACCTGTTTAGCAAATAACCTAAAAAAGTTGACAGTATCCTGTAATGCCAGTGGATTTGTGGGGGTGGAATAATTTTAATTAATGAGGCATTTTGGGTTTTCTGGTTCGCTTCATGTTCCTGCCTTCGCTGCGTACCGTGACAACCGCGGATCCCGTGAAATAACCTCACACGCAGGGTGAAATGACCGGGGAATTTTCTCCCACCTTTCGAGATGCGGTCATGTGGAACAAAATCCAGAGCTAATTAAATGTAAAAGCCCTGGGAATTATGGTTTGGGGCCCCCCTTTTTTGGGGCCGCTCTGCTGGCCCACCGCTGCAGGAAGCACAGCGGGGCGGCTCGGCTGCAGGAGTCCGCAGCGAAGGAAGGGCCGGAGCGATTTTGGGATTTTGTCACTGGGCCTCTCAGCCATACTGAGATTTCATGCCTGACCTGGTCCGTTGGTGCAGGTCGGTGGCCATCCTGGGGCATGATGACACTCTTCTGCCTGGGGGGGGGAGGTGATGGGGGACTCACTGGGCAGGTGAAGCTCTGGCGCCATTTAAATTAGATTCACTGGCTGTGCTGTTTTTTATGGAAAGGAACCGGAGGTGCTGCAAGTCCAAATGTCATACAGAACACAGCTAAATGGACGCCGAAGGGATAAGGCCATTACTTATTTATTATGCTGCATGAACAGAACTATGAAACATGGTTATATTTGTGGCAGTTCTGTCTGCTATACTTTCACCTAGATTTACAAACAGGGGCTCATAACGGCTGTTTGCTCCGGTTACTTAAGGTCAAACCTCCCTTATCCGGGCAGAATGGGCCCGAGGGCTGCCCGTAAGTAAGAATTGCCCGTAAGTAAGAATTGACCGTAAGTAAGAATTGCCCGTAAGTAAGAATTGCCCGTAAGTAAGCAATGCCCGTAAGTAAGAATTGCCCGTAAGTAAGCAATGCCCGTAAGTAAGAATTGCCCGTAAGTAAGAATTGCCCGTAAGTAAGAATTGCCCGTAAGTAAGAATTGCCCGTAAGTAAGCAATGCCCGTAAGTAAGAATTGCCCGTAAGTAAGCAATGCCCGTAAGTAAGAATTGCCCATAAGTAAGAATTGCCCGTAAGTAAGAAATGCCCGTAAGTAAGAATTGCCCGTAAGTAAGAAATGCCCGTAAGTAAGAAATACATGAACAGTGCAGTACAACGTATATGTGCATGTGTACACATACAAACTACATGATATTATAACAAGATGCTATTTCAGTCTGAGCCTCATTTTATTCAGACCTCGTCTCATCTCGTTTTATTCTTGCAGTGGTCATCCAGTTTTAAATCAAGCATCAAGTGAGCTGGATGATTTCTTCTTTACTCTTCCAAATATTGCCTACCGTAGACTTGGCCACTCCGAAATGGTCTGCAACAACTGATTTTCCTTCTCATGTCTCTGTAATGATATCGAGCTTCTTTTGGAGGGACGTGACACTAGGCTTCCTTTTTGTAGCCATTGATTTTGCACAGTGTTACGCGCCGCTGTAAGCTCATCTCGACCCACAGCCTCGTCCTCTAGCTCGCCCTCCGTTCGACGTTCGCTCCGCCTCCACGTGCAGACTCCGCCCACGGCCTCGTCCTCTAGCTCGCCCTCCGTTCGACGTTCGCTCCGCCTCCACGTGCAGATTCCGCCCACGGCCTCGTCCTCTAGCTCGCCCTCCGTTCGACGTTCGCTCCGCCTCCAAGTGCAGACTCCGCCCACGGCCTCGTCCTCTAGCTCGCCCTCCGTTCGACGTTC
>JABFDZ020000103.1:692944-707520 GCA_019775955.2 Pollimyrus isidori
TGCCCTTCTGCTCCTAGAAGAGATTTACCAGGGTCGGCCCATTCCGCATTTGAGGGGTCCATACCCTTCTGCTCCTAAAAGAGATTTACTTTTTATTTAATAACATAAAACTGAGATAGCAGGATCAGTCAGGAACTGAAGTAACTGGGGGTTAAGTGCCTTATTCAGGGACCCAAGAATGACATCACTCTGACAACCCTGAGATTTGAACTGGCAACCATCCGATTAGAGGCGGAGCATACTAACCCACTGAGCCACATACCAGCCCCATTCCCACACTCCCTACATTTTCCTACCTCAGAAACAAAATGAAAGTAATTAGCCAACAACGGAAGACTGAAAGAAAAAAAAAAAAAAAAAAAACCCATTCGTTTTGGTATGATAATCAAGACTGTACCCATCCACCAGTGAAAGACAGGAGCTGAAACATGAAACACTGTTTACGTAGAGGTGGCGGAGAGGGGTTTCCCCTGACCAAGAAAACTTTTGAGCTGCACTTCGTTCCACCAATCCATGTCAAAATTAGTGATTAAAGATGACCTTTATAGTCACCCTGGCCCTTCAGGAAGATCCCCCTCTACCTTATTTGCATAATGTTTTACTTTTTCTCTTGCACATTTAGTTATTCGACACGTTTATAATTAAATAACTCTTTGATGGTGAAAGAGAAAGGAGACTAAATTTAAACAAATATTAGAACAATACTATACAGATTCAGAACTTTAAATTTCACTTCTACCTTTACTTAACAGAAGAATAACATCAGCAAACACCTTAACGCGGAAACACTGAGTCCTTATATACATACATACATACATACATACATATATATAAATGTGAAATTAACGGGTGATGAAGGGTTTGGGTAAAACCAATATCATATTTTGTAGATGTTAAACTAAAAAGAAAAAAAGCATATCGGTAAAAAACACACAATGACCGTCGTCACAGCCTCTGCATGACCCTGGTGCAGAGATCATTAAGCGACAGCTAAAAAAAAAAAAAAACGCAACCATCTTCGCCATTTAGGAAGCTTGCGATGGGCGATAATTAAACCTTATGAATGATGCATAAATAGTTTCTTTACAAGAAGCGGAGGAGCCTGTTTGAAAATACGTGACACGTTTGGGGCTTTTAATAGTTACACATTTAATGAGACGGCGATCAACACTGTCACAAACCGCTCACCAACCCATTTTTGACATTTCACTTCTCTGCTTATAAATCGTACTTAAGAAAGCCATCATAATTCTACGTGGAACCAGACTCTCGGGGCACAGTCACCGCTGGTGGGAGAAATAATGTCATCCTCGGCTCACATCTTCATGAAAAACTGACCGATCGTGGTCGTGTATCGGAATCCATGGATATCTAACCTCTGAGTGTCCCAGTTCCCCTACAGCTCCATACTTAAACATGCTGCATAAATCTCCTGGGCGTCGGTCCATAAGGATAAAATAGTTAACATAGGGATCGGAGGAAAGTGACCCTCGAGTCTGATACATGAAAACAAATCTCAAATAAAATAATTACATGGGTAAGTAATCTGTAAAGCTCACCAATAAATACAACCCATAAACCCCTAATGACAGCTTTGCACTTGCATTACAAGCCAGGAGGATGCGTCGCATTTAGCGTTAGACAGAGCCGGACAAGGCCACAGCAAATATTACAAACACGCTTGTAAACATAATCGTGGGAAGGCTGTGACACTGACAGCAGGCTGACCGGCAAGCCAGCCCCACCTTCGCCGTCCCCAAGTGTGCGGTGCGCCGGCACTTAGGAGTTTGTTAGCCGGCGGCTGCTTTAGCCCAGCTAGCGGCAGCGATGGTTTTAAGCACAAACTAAGGCGGCCGACTTGACGCTCACCTCTCTTGACGGCCTCGTCGTACGAGAGAAAGCCTATCCTTGACTCCTTGGCACCCATGTTGCCCTCATTTCACAGCAATAAAAATATTGGATGTAAGAGCGCTGCCTGTTGCCTTTTTCCGTTTATTGTGCGCCCGTTCCCAGCCCCCCCCTGTGGCCTCAGTGTTTTCGCGGAGTGACGCTTCTCGTCGCCGACGCCTCCATGCTTAGTCACATGACCAGAGTCCCGGCAGGTCACCTGACGAGGTAGGAAAAGGAAACAATACGACGAGGGTGCGCATGCTTCTGAAAGATGCGGTGACGCTTTGAAGTTCAGTCGGGTGACTTTTTTCTCCATAGCCTTCTTTTATTAGCACAGGAAGTTATGCAAACCTCTTGCATAACGATATAATACTACTTTCACTTAAATGTTCAATGAAAAATACCAGTCCGTCTGCTGTGCGTTGCGTAATTTTTTGCCGTCTTACCTAAGGATAGTTAATCCCCAATTAGGCCCAGTAAAAAAAAATATTAGTTTATCATCCCCGCCCGCGTGGCGAATTTAGCCCGCATTGATTTTTTTAAAGTGTATTTTCCTGTGTAGATTCCACTGCCGGCGTTCACAAATTTTGAATGAAACATTTTTTATATATATATATATATATTTTCTTTTCATATTAATTTGGCAGATCAGCCCATATGTCATACATATGTTGCTGTTCCTTTTGTTTACTGTTGATGTTATCTTTTTTTCTAAGAAATAAAAATAAAAAAATTGCCCTACCTCATCACTTGCTTCTGATTGAAAGGATAATAAACTAATAATTATTTTTACTGGGCTTTATCAATGACTTCTTGAATCAAGCGTCGTGCATACGTGAATGCCATTTTATAGAAAAATAATTTTGCTGAATTTTAGCACGTATTTTAATTTATTTGTTAGTAAGTGAGGCTTTATCAAACTCGAGTTGTCTTAACTGTCTGAGTAATAAATCACAAGGGGCTGCTAGAAAAAGCAGGAGTCGTTACCGCCCCCTAGCGGTCATTATATGAAGTACCACCATCAAAGCATTGCGAAGCTAAAATGCAACTATCTATCTATCCGTCAGTGGCATTTGTCAAATCCGTTTGAATAATTATAATTTATATATTTTATAATAACCCCCCGTTGTTGCATTAGATCCGCAAACATATTAGTACATCAAAAAAAGTGCAACAAGGAAATTTAAGTTCTTTAGTAGTAATCAACGCCGCACTCATGTGGAATAAGCGGAAGTTGTCTTTTGTTTTGGAAAGTGACGCAACAAGCATTGTTGCAACTCTTTTACGGCAGAAGCAGAAGAGCGCCACTGTTTCCCGGTAACTGGCTCCTGACAACTGTTGCTGTGGTTTCAAAAACGTCACACGTTTTCTGATGTTATTATAGGTTTAGCTTTCAATCGGTTGAAATCCCTGGAAAGTGACTGAAATGGGATTGGAAGTGTTATTGTATGTGCCTAATTTAATTGGTAAGGTAAAAAGCCTGCGTAATCTTTAGATGTACTTTAATGTATGTTTTGCGTATCATCGTAATAGTCAGCGTCTCATTAAAATCTCATTATTTACAGGTTATATCCGGGTCCTTTTAGTCCTTGCGGCATGGGCTGGTTTCAGCAACCCAGAGATTTTTATCCCGTGCTATGGCATTTCTGTCATATTGGACGGTAATGAAATACGTTGTGAATGTATTGTATAGCTGACTCGAAAAGACAAACTGTTCATCGCTAAATAGAAGCGCTAGTTGTTTAATCTGAAGTTCTGATAGTTACACTTGTAACCGTAACTGGGCTTTCATCGGAAGCTCAGCCTAGCTGCACTTTAGACTTTTGCTTATTCGACTCTTCAGCGATGTTCCTTGCTAACAATAGTTTCAGTCCAAATACAACCAGGCACAATTTGGATGTACTTTAGATACTGTGGAGCAGGATACGATATATATAGCCGATTTGTATATAGTGGTTTCGTTCCTTTGCAGGGGTGGATGGCTTCGTGGCGCGCCGCCTCAAGCAGACCTCCGAGCTGGGAGCCTGGCTGGATGTAGTCATTGACAACACTGGACGGGGGATGTTATGGAGCATGCTGTTTCAGGCATGCACACCGTATTACTCGTTGCTTATGATTGTAATACATACGGAGAATTAGCTGCCATCCTGTTTTCTTCCAAATTATAATTTGGTAACATTGTATCGAATTATTCTTGTATATAACGTGTACGTTTATTATGACAATGTTTTTGTCTTCTAAGTGGAAGATTTACTTTCTCTATTCAGAAGAAACGATGAGCCATGGTTCTAGTGCACAGGTATGTCATACCTCTCTCTCTCTCTCCCTCCCTCCAGTGGGGTTGGCTGGTGCCCTCATTGGAGTGGAGTGTGTTCGTATGTAATCACAGAGACCGTGGTGCTGAGTGGAAATGCTCCTTCTCTGACAGTCCTCGTTGGGTCCGGGCTGTCATGGCCAACAGTGAGAGAACTCTTTCCCTGACTCGCAGTGCCTGAGCAGTCACTTGGCCACTCAGAATTAAGCTTTATTTCACAGCGTGGTACATTGACATCACTGCAGTGTTTATGAAATGCAGCCATACTTCAGTGTCTTCACTGTGATCATTTCCCTCCCCCAAACACCCTTTTCTTCCGTGCAGGTTTTAAAAGTCCTCTCGGAGTACTGGCCGTCAGTGGTCTACACATTCTGCCTGTGTGGCTGTATGGTCTCCAGATGGGTATCCTTACCCAGATCCTCCACCTGCCAGACTGGCTACAAACTCTGGGTACCCTCTTACTCTCCATGGGCCGGCTGCTGTGCCTTTCTGTGGAGGTAGGTGGCTACATGGAGTACAAATAATCTCATTTTCAGGTTTTATAAGTCAAAGACACCATATGAGTGCCATTTCTGCGTACTTGAGCATCTGAGAGCTTGCAGCTGCCCCATCCTGGAATCCAGTAACCTCCCAATCATCCCTTTCAGGTATGGTGCATCTGGACCCATGTCAGGTTCCTCACCAGAAACCAGATGCTGCTAAATAAGGTGGAGTGAGAGGAGCAAGATTATTATAACTGAACCTACATCCTACTATTAAAGGATCCAGTAGGACATAATTGCACTTGGCCTTTCAGAGATTCACTTCCAGGACCGGAATGCTTAGAGAAGCAGACTGCCTTCCAGCATGTTATTTATACTTTGTGGTACTTCTAAGCATGCTAGAAAGGAAGGTTTGATTCTGCCGAGAACATGGAGAAAGTGGTATGTATCCACGTGTGAGCTGCTTTGCATTGTTCATAGACATAATTTGTGCTTTTTAAGGTAACTCCAAAATATGATTAAAATATACATAAAAATATTGCCTTGTGTTAGTATGTCTTTAAATGTAATTCATGACAGGTGGCATGGTGGGTAGGCTGATTGGTGTGTCTAAATTGGCCCCGTAGTTGCGTGTTGTTCCCAGGATAGACTCCAATCCCCCCCGCAACCACATTTGGGATTCAGCGGTTTCAGAAAATGGATGGATGAATTATTCAGACTTTTCACTGGAGGTGGCTCATGGGTACAGTGGTGTGTGTTTGCACGCTGTCACAACGTTGCACGGATTGCCCACTGCAAAAAGTACCGCAGTTTGACCAACTCGTCTCACTCAATTGCCCCTAGCATGTATATGTGTGCCTTGGGATGGACTGGCATAACACCTACGGTGTATGCCAGCATAGGGCAGTCTGGGATAGGCTCTAGGCACCCCCACAATGCTGAATATTCAGTAATAGATGTATTGTTTCTGCTAGGCACACGGTTCATTACACTAGAAGCTAAAAAATTAAAGAAATGTGTACAGTACAAGGAAGAAAATCTGCAAAAGAGAAGAATTTTATGCCAAAGAGAATAATTCTATCATTTTCTTGGAAATTTGCAGATCACACTGTGTTTGTTACCCCAACTGGAAAAAAATTTTTTTTTTAATAAGAACGAGCCTGGGGTGTGACATTGGCTTACTAAGTTATACTGGGGACCATCACGTGTATATATTTTGTCTAAGGATGTTCTGAAGGGAAGTGGATGAAAATGCATTCTGTTCATTTGAGGGGTGCATACTGGACACCGTTAAGTGTGAACCTAGAGAAAGTTAATCCCCCACTTTCATCTGAAATGACAGCAGGCAAAAAAGAAACAAAAGTACAAAACTGCATCAACACTATATTTAGCATTTTTTTTTTCCTTTATGCAGTAGTTACAGAAATTCACAATGTCTGATACAAATGTTTAATATGATTTGACGGTTACATGATGTTGGGCATTGCCGACTATTGTACAGTCAATTTTGTTGCAATTTGTACTTTATTTGTACACAAAAAAGGAACCAAATATTCAGTTTAAAAGGTAGCAAGGTCTATCTATACACAAGCTTGCTGTGGCACTACAGATCAGGTTCTTGGAGCGGATGTGTTTGACGGTTCCTAATGATCTGTACTGGTTCCTTCATCTTTTCAGCTGAAGCACGAAAAGCCTAAAATCTCAGTGCTAGACGGTCGATGAAAAATACAAAAATAGTAGTAGCATCATGGAATCAAATTAGTATTTTCAAGCACTTCTTTTCCCCTCCCATTCACATAATATATAAGCAGGATAACTTTTAAAATGACTTGTCAGGATACTTAACCACCCCCCACCCCCCCTCCTCTGTGAGCTTGACAGTGCAGCCGTAAACAAAAAGGAGCGAGGCAGAAGACTCAGAAAAATAAAAGAAAAAGGAGTATCAATAAACAACAACAACAAAGCCTGCATTATTGGAATCTGCCTTTTCAAAGAGCCGGGGAGTTTCTGTCATGGCGAGTTGCACATTCGAACGCCCAGCTTGCCCTCCCGGGAGCTAAAGGTGCGGTGCCTTTAATCGAACCCGAAGCCGGTCTGAGCCCCGCCCACATGCTCAGTGGCTCATTTGCTCGAGCATCATCCCTCCACGGCCTCCCACCGAGTTAGACGTCTGAAAGCTGAACAACTGTTCATGACGAAGGTCAAGAGGGTCACGGATCTTAATCCCTCCCCCCCCGCCCAATTTTGAGAGGCACAGTTAGGAATTCCCTCTGCATTTTCACTTGTTCCTCCATGTTATGGAGAGAACCGGGACAGTTAGCGCTTCACCGAGTTGTACCTTTGCATTTAGTCCTCAAGACTCAGCAATGCAATGTCCTGGTATATGACACGTGCGCTCACAAACGTCACATCTAGGGGTGACAACTTTCACCTTGACATTGACCACCTCTTCGGGTACAACAACACCTACACTGCACGACGTCCGCTGTACTTCTTCACCTAAAAAAATACACCAAACTGGCAATAAAATAGCAACAAAAAAAGGACAACATCCCCCCTGTATCAGAGTGTGTTAATGAATTAGACTCATGCAGGGCCATTTCACACAACCTGACCTCCACCAAACTTCGCTGTGTTTTACACACCTGACAGACGAGTGACTGCTTACACTTGACTATGTAAAGTCCCTTCTATCTTGACCCCCCCACCCCATGTCACCCCATTGGTTTTACCTATCCAAGTTCAATGACGCAGCAGTAACAGAAGCACGCTCACACGCACACACAAATATACTCCATCCACATTTCAACTAAGTACAACATTTAAAGAATACCACTTCAGGAGAATACACACCCTTAATTTAACATTCACTGGGACCCAACCGAAGTAACGTTACTCGCACTGTAATAAATAGCTCATGTAAAAATGCTGAATTGCAATACATAATTGCAGAGGTTTTATACCGCACCTTCTTTCCAATAAATACTGCCTCTGTCAACCTTCAAGGTTTGCTACTGCTAAACGAGTAAATGAGGTGAAAGAACGTGGGCAACATGGCGACCGGACATGACGACAAAAGAAAAAAATCAGCAAGACCACTGCAGTGTAGCGTGCAATAATCATCAGGAACCTGACAACATAAGATCTCAGGAGGGGGAAGAAATGAAAGCAGCGCGTGCTCGCGTATAAATATCCACCTCGAGTTCCATCTGACAGTCGGATAAACAAAACTGTACCTTCATGCTTCTATTGCAAGAGTTGTATCCACCGACCCTGCCAACCCCTCAATCTGTATGGAGAAAGCAACATGACAACTAGGGCACAGACCACAGGGACACACCCTTCTCATACAATGTTCCTAACTCAAATGTTATTGGTCTTCAGCAAGTCACCTTGTGCAGGTCGAGCAGCCAGAAAACGGCATCTGCGGCAGCCTTGGGCTACCTGGGCGGGACCGGGCTCTCTTTCGAGACCCGCCTGCCTGCAGTTGGGGCAGCTCAGATGATCAGCGAATGCTGGACAGAACCAGAGCACCAAGTCCGCGTGTGTCTTTAAGGCCACAGGCCTGGACGGCAGCCAAACACGGGCCTATAATTACACACGCAAGAAAGACGACCGATGACGGGAACGCAAGTCCGTAACAACCGGCGGGATTTACAGCCGACCTCAGTGCGCTGAGGCCTGCACAAGCCCGAGCTGCTTAGGCTGCGGAAATACAAAAGGTCGCTCCGACAGAAGCGAGGAGGGAGTAACCTGTGGCTAAAACAGGGAATTTATTATGCCGGCTAAACGTATGGAATGTTCCAAATTTGGAAACGAGTTCAGCGCCTCACCGTTCGTTCCATGAGCCCGCCCTCCCAGGAACTCCATACGAGAGAAATCAAATGTGCATCCGTAAGTGGATCCAAGTAAACCCAGAATCCCAGTCGGCGACACCGGCCGGGCCCTTCCAAGTACTGCAGTGAGGGGGGACCTGCTCAAATACATGCTTCCAAACCAGGGCAGATGGGTAAGCAGGTGCTAGAAGAAAGGAAAACACAGGAGGACAAGCTGGCTCGGCCCCCAGCAAGGACAGAGTGGACACACACTAATGCGATGGACAGAGCTCTTCAACCCAATCAAACTTTTAGCCAACAAAGCCAAATGGAGAATGGGGGTGAACTTGGGTTAACTGTCACGACCACACCACTCCAAGGACATTCCCTTGCAGAACATTCCTAATACTGTCAGCAATGCGCCATATCACACTTGTATCTGAAGATGTCTGGGGCGTGACCGTTCTCTACGGGGAAAGACGTTTGCCGTAAGGTTTCTCGCCGTGTTCAGTTCAAATGGTGAACTTCTGACCTTTGAAGAGGTAAGAAATTGGTTTGTTTTCTACTTGTCTGATCCAATAATTTTCTATTACTTTCTAAGGACAAAAGAAGTCCTTTAAAGCAGTAGTAGTTTACTGCGGTATCTAGGGTCGTTTAAGAAAATGTATGACGGTTCTCCAAAAGCATGCGTTGTGTGTACTACAATGAGAAACTCACATGGCTCTGTGAGCGTGTGCACATTTCGTCTGCTGGAACAGAGGGATCAGCCAGTGAGGGACACTCACCAGCTCCACCCAGCCGCCTACTTCCTGAGGCCAGAGAGCCCGAGCGGGCCTGGGAGAGGGGCTGCAACCCATCCACTGTAAATAACTCAATCCATTGTAAGCGAGCAATGGCGTGGGGTGGGGGGCACAGTGAATTCCTGTGGCAAATGAAAACTACTGTTGTGAAGGAGGAGGAAAAAAAAATTTAATCCCACAGAGGTTATCATACATTTCTAAAAACTGGAGGACTTTGTGGAGCTGGGACGCGTTTCTGGATCCGGGTTCCCATAAACCTGCACGCGTGTTCAGGCGGAGGCGGGCAGCAAGGGTCCAGACGCTGGCGAGAAGCTTGGCTCCTTGGTGTGTCTCTTCGGTCCACAGTTAGCGTGCCTGGGGTGGGGGGCTAGGGACTGGGCAGCTGCTGGTGAGGGCTGAGGTGCCAGGTCCAGGTCTTTACTACACGCCCCAGGGCACCCCTTCCAAACCTGCTGTCCTTCGGCAGTCCCGACCCTAGGTGGCGCAGTGGGCAGTCTAATCCCTGGTTCGGGTCCATCCATATATCCACGTACACAGATCTGTGTACCAGGTGTTGAGTGTGTGTGTGTGTGTGTGTGCGTGTGTGTGTGTGACCGCGTGCTTGCGTATACCACGTGAATCCGAGGTTATCCGAGGCAGGGCCGGCCGCCCCCGTGGCTCTGGGAGAGCAGGAAGGCCTGCACCACCTCCTGCGTGGCCTGCGGGCTCGTGTTCACGTCCTCCAGGGCGTCCGCCACCGCAAACTGCCGATCCCGGAGCCGGTTCCAGTTGGACAAGACGTTGTGATACTCGAAGACCTTCTCGTAGTTGCCCACCGAGTTGTAGAGCTTAATCAGCCCCCTGTAGTCGTACTCCAGGCCGCTGTATCCCTCGCCGAACAGCTTCTTGCCTGCGTGGCCCAAGGGAGGCGGTAGCGGTCAGGGCGAGGGGCGCGCGACCCTTCGCGGGGTGAAGGTGGGCCGTCCTACTTACCGATGGCGATGGAGCGCAGGTAGAGCCTCTCGGCGTCCTCGTACTGGTTCATGTCATAGTTGTAGAGGGACGCCAGGTGGCCCACGGACAGCGCCACCTCGTAGTCCTCCTGGCCCAGCAGCTGCTCCTTTATCTGGATGGCCTTGATGTGCATCTCCTCCGCTTCCTGGATGCCAAGGGGGCGATCGGCATCGGAGAGGGCAGAGACAGTGATGGGGCCCCCAGGGCCGTTTCGGCGAATGCGTCACCCCCGGCCCTCCCCACCGGCCAATTAAATTAGCCTTCGGTCTAGGTGCAAAACAGCTGGCGACGTGCGAATTGTTTAATGTAATTGGCCAAGGGAGAGGAGGGGGGTGGGGGGCAGCATGTGGACTCGAAAGTGACTGGCATAAATCCTGTGCATTCGGCACCTTTAATGACACCACATGACAACCAAGCCTGTCGCGGGCACACCGCAGAATTTATTGGGCATGGCGAAACTGGGTGCCAGGGCAATAAAAGGTAGCGGCGATTTCCTGGGGGGGGGGGCGGGGGCCAACCTTAAACTTGCGCATCGACTGGTAGAGGCGTCCCAGGTTGCCGTAGTGTTTGGCGGTCTGGACATTGAACTCCCCGAACGCCTTTTTGGCCAGCTGCAGGGAGGAGAGGTGCAGGTCATGGGCCTCCTGGAGGAGCCGCTCTTCCGTCTCCTTGTTGTGGCAGTCGATGGCGATCTCCTCCAGGATCAGGGCTGGAGGACACACACACACACACACGCACATAGATATAGTCAATCCCCGGGAACCTAGAACCGCCAGCATTATACCCACCCACATATCCACTCCATGCAACCTCAGCCACCATCTGTTTCCAGAATAGCTCTTTGGCTGCAAGCCAGAAGCAGCAATAAACACACATGCACCAAAATAAAAAAAAATGAAAAACTTAAGGTAAGCAGGCACATTAAAAACACTCTCTGCCTTTTCAGCTTCCCCCTCTGTAGGTAGAGCTCTCATCGGGCCGTCGCACGGCCATAAATACAGCGGCCTGCCGGAGCAGGCCTGAGATCGGCGGCCTACCTTTCACCCTTTTGGACGAGGCGAGCAGCAGATGGTCCTCGGGCAGGATGTGAGTGATGATGTCTATGGCACGCTCTGCGTGGAATCTGCCAGAACAGACCCAGAACACACCAGCTGAGCGACGCCACTGCATTGCCGTCACGTAAACAGGGACGGCCTCTAACATACCGAGCCCCCCCCCCATTACAAAATCCCTGTAAACCAGCACAGAAAGCAACCCAGTTAAAGAACAATCCCGACCGAAGATTAAGAAATTGTAAAGTCAATATGTAAGCTAAGCATTTATTCAAAAAAATGTAGTAACTCTAAGTTCCAGTGTTTAAACAAAGTGTCGTTAATCATGTTTACCCAGAAAACAAACCAACAAACTGCTGCAATATGGGCAACTTTGGCCAAAGAATGGGAATGACATGTCACCTTTTACAAAAATCCACGTCTGAAATCGACAGCTCGCAGAACAGAGAGGGTACTTACAGTGCATTGTCGAATTTACCCGAGCTGTACTGGTGCACATAAGAGGAGTACGCTAGGTCTTCGTGCGCAGTCGCTACGTGGATGTTCTTCCCCCCGAACACAGACTGCCGGATATCTAGGGCCGTCTGCAAGTTCAGGACCCGCAGACAGTTACACGCGTTTGGCATCGACGCGGCGGCGGCGATTCGGGCACCTTAACGCAGACTCACCTGATAGATCGCCACAGACTGACAGATGTTATCTACGTTCAACAAGTAAAATCCGTAATCTAGCAGGGTGTCCGAATACTTTGGGTGCTTGTTCCCAAAGTGCTCCCTGTAACCCAAGAGGGAGAATGCGGTCAGCGGTGAATAATCGTAAGCGTTTCCAGAAGTGTGGTTTCAGTGGCGAAAACAACAACCGAGAGGAATTCCGTCTCACCGCGCCAAAAACACGGCGTGTTTTATCAGCTGTTCCGCTTTCCTGAATTCTCGCTTCACCACGCAGGCCTGGAGTAAAAATCGAACAGATGTTAAAACCTGACACTTAGATGATTGGGGGACGGGGGTCACAAAAGGCACCCGGAACGCATGTGGGGCTGATTGGAAGTCATCTTCCTCGATTCGCTATCAGGACGTGCGCTGCCTTTGAGGCGAGGCGAACGGCAGGCTGACGATCGCGGACCGGGTCGTCGGGGGGGAAAACAGATGTGCATGCCAGCGAGGGTCAGGCAGCGAAATGGCAATACGGTCCCCGCGGACATCACCGAGTACAGACACCCAGGCAAGATTCCCAGAAATGCATTTTTAGGAACTATTACATTGCGGATAACGGCAAAAGGTTATAAATAAATATCTGTGATGTGAAAACGAGAAAACAGCTTGCAGAGTCACAACAACCAACCCCCACAGTTAATTTTATCAATGGCAATCTTGGTTTATTTGAAAAATAAATGCATGTCGGTAGAAATAGTCAGTAATCAGACAAGACCACTTTTCCTTTTCTGATATGGACAGACCACTGTGATTCAGTCACTCCAGCAAAAAAAAAAAGACCTAAAGTATTGTGTTCTTTCGGCTTCTGGTCCAACAACTGGCCGTTAAACTTTAGGAACCATGATGGGATGAACCACCATTACCTTCGATGCTTGTCGCAGGACGTCCACCACCACTTTGACAGGCAGGCCGACTGTGATCTCCCGCATGGCATCTATACACCACCGATATGCCTAAAGGCAACGAACGGGACAGGTTAGGCAATATAGCGCATCTTGGCATCCGCGGGTAGAATAGCGATACGACATACATCTCGGTATCTTTTAAGAAGTGGGCTAAAATGTTCAGGTTTGAGGCAAAAACCATGCAAGACGTCGGAAACACTTTAACAGAGTGTGATCAAGACATGAAACAAAAACATGGTTTCCTTCCCTGTTTGCAGATGTACAAGGACAATATTCAGTGCAGACATTTTCTTTATCCTAAACAGAAGTCTCAAAATATAGATAAATAAATGCCAATATTTGCGTTGCACGCCTCAAATAAAGCAGCTACACAAAGTGTTTTGCTGCACTATGCGCACCAGTATTTTTTTCCTCAGTTTAGGTCACTGCTCTCAAAAAAAGGTTGAATGTCAAGGAACCAAAAAGCCTAAATCTAAAATACATTTAGCAAATGGCTCTAAAAGCAATATCTACCAACAATTGTGCTTAGGAACTAGAAAGAGCCTCGTTAAGGTGTTAGTCATGGACATCATTAATTCCAGTCACCTGTGGCTATAGCCCTGAGTATTTTAAGCCTATATCCCCAAGTATATTAGCAGCAATGCCAACCTTCCTTCGAAAACAAAAAGTTAAGCCAGATAAACTTGACGTAACCCCCGATTTATCTCAGTAGCTAGAAAACACCCCAATGTCCAAGAAAATAAAACAAATATTGCAAATGAAAATATTTTTAACCTCCGAGCCGTTTAATAAAATGAAGGTAGTAACAATTCCCTGCCATTCCCCTCCATGAGACACTAACAGGAAGGTTTGATTTTAGCTGTAAAACCTGGGATTCTCTGCCAAGTCATATCATTTACAACCAGGAAGTAATACTATTGGTCCACATTAAAAATATTGAATAGAGTCCTAATTTCAACACAGCATAAAAGTATATCACTAAATGTTATTGCATCACCCTATATCTCATTTTGAAAACAACAATATATGTTACAAATAAAATATACGGCCCAGCCATCGTCTTCTCTGGTATTGCTACATTTTGTCATAAAAAACAAACACGTCTTGTTGTGAAATAGCTGGGCACCTCGTCGTAGTGGCTCTTGGCGAAGAGCAGGGCGCAGAGCTCCCCATAGAGCGCTGCCTTGTTGGCCTGGTGCCCATGCTTGGCCAGCTTGTCCATATAAGACTGGGCCAGCTTGAAGGTCTCCTCCCCCAGGTAGTACCTGCAGTTGCCGTTGCGGACGTGCAGCAACCTACGGGGCAAAAACCAAAGCAGAGTCCACATTCAGCGCATCAGACGGCTGAGGACGCCGCGACTGAGGCTGAAATCTCAGACGGCAAAAGCTTTTCCAGCGAATCTTAGAACATGGCGCTCAATCAGAGTCCAGTTCCTTAACCTCTGGACGATATCCTAGGATGTTCTTTTCCAATCATGTCTGCAGATACTCACACCGGCCAATGAGAAGTATTGCACAATCGACCAAATTGCAGCTCTCAGAAGGGGGCTCCGTTCGGGGCGAAAGGGGGGGGGGGGGGGCTCACCACACGCAGCAGTCCACAGCCCGGTACC
>JABFDZ020000103.1:712832-734639 GCA_019775955.2 Pollimyrus isidori
TCAGGAGTAAGCAGGGCTCGAACCTGCAACCCTCTGGTTGCCGAACGATAGCACTGCCCTCTGTGCCACCAACTTCCCCACATGTTATTTATATGATTCTTTATAAATATGTAATTTCAATGATTGGTTTAATAAAAACATTTAAATTGTCATTTAAATTATTTTGCCAGCGACAATTAAAATTCTTTGTCAGTCACCCATCACACTCAGTGGACGGGCTCTAAGCACAACCTAACATCTGATTGGTTACATTGCAAACTAAGTCACAACAGATCGATCTAGCCTAGTCGAATTCCCAGTTATAACCGTGTTTTGTCTATTCTGTCCTGGGGCCATATTATGTCCCTACTTCCCATAAACTTTAAGATATCAGCTAGACTGACATATAGTGTTAGCTATACTTATTTAATCTGTATTTAACTGCACTTTATTCATTGTTTACTGCGAAATCAGGCATCAAATGTGGCCACGACATATATAATTTTAATTATGTCATGTCATGAGAAAGACTCCGTACATTTCCCTGGTAGTGTAAAAACACAGAGCAACCATGCGGATTAAATATGCAATAGCCTATAACTAACGCTTTGTCTTGGCCAGTGAAAGTTACATCAGCCTAGATTAGGGTTCTTCAACTCTGGACCTCGATTCTAAATCCAGGCCGTGTTTTCGGTTCTCCCAGGTAGTTGTTTAATAATTACTGATTCTGATTGGTCCGAGGCTTCACACATGACTGACAGGTAAAGGAAGGCTGGAAAACCAGCAGGGCTCGGACCTCGAGGACCGTGAGTTGAATAACCCTGGCCTAGATGTTATCCCAATGTTTCTTTAAAATTTTGGAAAGTAAGGATGTAGAACAGCCCAGGACAGAACAGACAAAACGCGGTTATAGATGAGAATTCAATTGCCTAGGTGAGATCGATCTGCTGTGACTTAGTTCGCAATTAATTAACCAATTAGATGTTAGGTTGCGTTTGACAGATAATTTTAATTACCTCTGTTATAGTTATATAATAATTTAACTGACATTTATTTAACACCATGGAATCAGCTGTAATGGTTGAAACAGATATTTTGCACAGGTAATATTGAAGGATTATTTTTTTATCAAAATGACAGTGTGAGGCTGGGTCACTAATCCGTATTCTATTGATTTCTGGGTTGAAAATGTTGAATAGAATTGCCTTTTGATTGTATCCAATTGTGTACATTATTATTTTGCATTCTGAAGAATCATCAATGCACATGCACAGGTACTTACACAGTGTCATGCCTTATAAGCTGCAAATAATGAGAAAAGAATATTAAAATTCTGATATTCATACGAAGCTTTTCTCAATTTGCGGTTGCATGGTAAAGCATTTAGTAAAGATTTTTTTAGCAAATGCTACAATTTTGGATGTGTACGTTTACTTCAAAATTAACCGTTATCGGTACCAGCATGCATCGCTAGGTGGCGGGAAAGCGCAAGGCCGTGTTCAGTTACTTGCGTTCTGACGTCAGTGCGTTCCTGAGCATGCCTACAAAGCGTCGAAAATAAACAAAAGACCAAGAGGGGGAGATTGGCTTGTGAGCCGCTAAAAACTTAGCAAAATAAAGTACGAACATACCTTGAGCGTCTGCTGCGTCTCATTAATTATTGGCGGAAATCCCGTTAATCATGGAAAACGTATTCTCGGTGCGCGTGAGTGTCTTTTCCGACCAGGGAGGAAGGAAATATATGGAGGATGTAACCGAGGTTATAGTGGAGCCGGAGCCGGGTGAAGATGAGCTCGATTCGGCTGAGCATGGCGAGGCGAAACTGAACACTTGTGCATCTGTCGAGTGCACGCCGGTAAACGTAAGAGAGCCGAGCTCTTCGATCGGCACGTTTCACGAACCTCTGACTGGATCTACACCCACCGTTGATGCATGGACTCAAAGCAAGCAGGATGATACTGAAAGTTGTTCAGCTCCAGCGACAACGGAACGGAGCAGGGCGCCGAATGGCGATGCTCGCCCCCGCCGGTCGGTGGCTTTTTTCGCTGTGTTTGACGGTCACGGGGGACGGGAGGCAGCTCAGTTTGCACGGGATCATCTCTGGGATTTTATAAAGAAACAGCGGGGATTTTGGTCGAAGGATGACGAGGAAGTGTGCGCGGCGATCCGCAAGGGTTTTATCGCTTGCCACCATGCCATGTGGAAGAAGCTACGTAAGTATTTAATTAGAAACTAAAAGATAATAAAAGACTTCATAGTTTACTTTCTCTGACATGTTCGGGTTAGATTCACAGCTCATCGAAGGACCTCTTTTAGTTATTGAGTACACACTGATTGATCAGTTGTACTAGTCAATTTTTTTATGTACTAGATTCTTCCCAATGTAATTGTATTTTTAGCAACCATATATTGCTTTGGTTTATTTGTTTGAAAGACGATACACAGAACTGGTGACCCTGTTTCATGCTCTCCTACCGTGTGTGCGAAAGGACTTTTACCCAAGTGCTAAGTTTTGTGCTGTAACTTGCCTTTTTAAACTTGGGCGCCAGATGAATGATACTCTGGGGCGGAAAAATTCCCGTGATCCCCCCCCCCCCGCCCCTTAAGCAACACCGGTTACACTGGGATACAGGGACTGCAGTATTTGCAAATATTCACTTGCTAAAGTCAGCAATCGTTGAATTTCGTTAGTTAAGCGGAAAAAGGATTTCCCATGTATTATCATGCCATAGCCATGCTGTTAGCTGACATTCTTCATGAGGTAGTTGCCCGCTCAAGGTACACGCGATCATTTGCCTAGCTCTGTGTTACTTCTCCAAAATGTATAGCTAGCTACACTCACTAAAACTGATTAAATGTAGTCATGCATTCCAACCTAGCGCAGAGCCGTTCCTGTTGGTTTCAAATTGACGAACATCTTGGCGGGCCAATGGGACGTCTCGTTACAAATGTGTAGAGGATTCTCACCAATCAGCTGTTGAGTCACAGAGCTGAACAGCTAGTGATATGGTACTTTCTAGAACGTGACGTCGACGATCTGTTATGTTCTGGGTTGCTATCCAGAAATTGGTGCTTAAGTTGGCTATGGATGTCGCCACCTTCATTTTTGTTCGTGTAGTGGCGTTGAATACATGTATAACCTTCGTTGGACACTCATTTATTAAATAGTCCGACCCTCCAGGAGTCAGTCCACTTTCCAAAGCTAAATGTATGATCTGTGGGTGACATGGTTTGGTTTGTTCTCCTGTGGGTGGTTTGGATGTAGGCGCTCACCTGCATTGCATTTATTCGGTTTTGCCGTCTGCTTTTTGTCTGGCATGGCGCGCCTTCGACTAGCGCCGCTTCCCGGGCTGCGTAAAGGCGCCCTTCGGTATCGGTACGGTTGTTTGGCGACCGCCTTATCAAGCATCTGATTCCCAGACGCTGAATGCTGACTGCAATCATAGTGTATCGGTGATCGCAGTCGTTTCAGCTGATTACTGCAGACCATCTCCTGTAACGTTCATGCCCAGACTTGCCTTGACTAGGTTCTTGCGTAGCAAAGGAGCCTCCAAAGGTCACCCTACAGTTCTGATCAACTGTCATGTCTAAGGCTGCAGTTGTCTGTCGCCGGCTCACACTTTCATTAACAGGGTTTGCTATGAAATTCAACGAGTTTTTATTTTTATCCAAGTATAGAGGATGTGAAGCTGAAGTCTACTATGTGTCTAAATTCTGGAATTTGGCATTTGTGAAGCATTAAGTATAAAGGGCCTTCAAAAAGTTAATGGAAAAATGGCATCCGCAGAAGAAGAGTGAAAGATATAAACTTTATTTTTCATCATACGCTTCATCAAGGTCAGGACACTATTGTAAGAGATACCACCATCCATTTAGTCCATCCCTAAAGCACTGAGGGCCCTCGGACTTTAACCATGTCAGTGTAGTCTTTTTTTTTTTTTTATCAGCTGGGGAAAAAACTGGCTGCCCTTTAACGATATTTTAAGATTAGCAAAGAAAAAGTAGTCTGAAGGAGCCATATCAGCACTGTAAGATGGACGCCTAATGATTTCCCATCTAAACTGGTACGACTTCTCGTTTGAGAGGAATGAGCAGGAGTGTTGGTGTGGCGGAGAATGAGTCCTTGGTGAAGTTGTCCCAGGTGTTTTTGTGCTAAATCTTTGGCCAGCTTTCTCAAAACACTGTCATAATAAGCAGATGCTCGAGTTCTTTGGCCCTAAAGAAATCAACAAGCAAGATGCCCAGGGGATCCCAAAAAAACAGATGCCGTCACCATTGCTCTCGGCTAGAGCCCGTTTGCTTTGACTAGACCGCATCGAGCGCTCGTAGGCATTGCTTTGTCTTGTCTGCATTCTCCCATAAATCTCTCCTAAAGCATCACTAATTTCACTGTTCTTCTACCTAAGCTTGATTGTTCTTGCAGAATTCATGTCACTCTGGTGGAGGCTCTTCATACAGCCGACTCTGTCCTAATGCCTCAAGTCGGCTCTTGTTCAGACAAAACACATTAGCCAGAGTATATTTTAGTGCAGAAAAATTTAAATTCATGTTTTTTTTTGGTAATACACATTTTTCATGAACTTTATGAAGACCCCTCGTACATTAGTGGCCTGACCTAATATTAGAACCAGACATCCTCTTATATTCAGAACTCTCAACTAAGAAGACTTGGCTGAGTTTCTTTTTGCTTTCATTGTAGTATTATATTTTGTAATAGAATCTGTTCCTTTAGGTCTGATTTAGCATTTACTAACAGATGTTAACGGTGCATCAGATGTAGCAGTTTACATCATAACTTGAAAATTCCTGTTTTTTTTTTTTTTCTTTTCTTTTCATCTTTAGATTTTGTGGTTGAAACGCATCTTTCAATCTCCGGTGTAATTTTAAAATGATCTAGCTAATGTGGATAACAGAGCACTTGGTCATACATCATGCTGTATATGGTGCCGTTCAATCACATACTCTTGTTAATAAAAGCCTGTGATGATGTGACATGGAGACTTCACCTGAAGGCCGACCTCTGCCCCCCTGCAGCGGAATGGCCAAAGACTCTGACAGGGCTGCCCAGCACCTCGGGCACCACCGCCAGCGTGGTGGTCATCCGGGGCGACCGCATGTACGTGGCTCACGTGGGCGACTCGGGCGTGGTGCTGGGGCTCCGCGATCACCCCTCCGACCAATATGTCCGCGCCGTGGAGGTGACACAGGATCACAAGCCGGAGCTGCCCAAAGAGAGGGAGCGAATCGAGGGCCTGGGAGGCAGGTATGACCTGGGCTTCTATCCAGGGGGGCTGGATTCCCTGATGATGTGCTTCTCTAGAACGTTTTTCTACGTTGCATAGATATAGGTTATATCCTGTAGCTTGACAAGTAGAGCATTACGTTGACGATGAGACTTGAACTGACAAGCCTTCCCGAGGAACACACGTTATTTGTAACCCTTCTATTGTAAATAGATCAGATAAATGACATTAAAAGGGCAGCTCACCCAAAACTGTAAAGATATGTTGTTAACCTGGGAGTTGGCTAGTTTGGGAGATATCAGCAGTCAGTCGCCTTTTGAATATAATGGGACTGAATGGCATTCTTTCTGTTATGATTGAAGTGCCAAGATATACATTGAAAAATCCAACAGTAATTTCTCTTACCGGAAATCATGGCCAGATTACTGAAGATGATCCACAGACTTTGTAGCGAGCGGCTTGACATAGGAACTATTTTCTTCTGTCGAACTCCACACATCAATCGTATCACCGCGCAGAAGATATGAGCGCGAGTCTGCCGGCACAGATGCAGTCGGTGTCTGGAATTTGCTAAGACGCTGCTGTTGAAATTTTCGACTGCATTTTTTTTGACGCTTTAGTCAGCACAGAAAGAATTCCATTCAGTCCCATTATATTTGAGAAATGACTGACTTTTTTACAGCCTATAAAACTAGGCAGCTCCCAGCAGAACAACCAGGATGGATAGAC
Organism: Pollimyrus isidori; assembly: GCA_019775955.2. NCBI lineage: Eukaryota > Metazoa > Chordata > Actinopteri > Osteoglossiformes > Mormyridae > Pollimyrus > Pollimyrus isidori. The sequence goes on from JABFDZ020000103.1 coordinate 718,784, forward strand.
AGCACTAAAGAATCTCTGAAACAAGTTTTGGGTTGGACAACACTGAAAGATATAGCGATATGAGAAATTAAATTTCATAAAAATGTAGTGGATATACTAGTTAACTCAAATCTATATTCATATATCACATTCACATCTTTATGTCTTCTATAATTGAGGCTGATGATTTGTTTTCTAGTCAGTGCTGCAAGGCAGTAGTTTTGTTATTGACATAGACTTCGCTTTGCAATGACCATCTCCCTCCTGACGAGATGTTTACGCTGGCTGTTCCGCATTTTAGTCTTTTGAGAGCCACGATAAACGCACCCTCTGTGCCGTTGGCTACTCGCTTTCACAGTGACTCGGTGTGTTTGTGAAAATCGGGCCGAGCCCATTGACGGCCACACCCGCCCTGGGGGGTGGGGTGGGGGGTTCCTTTCTGCGTCTGCTCCCATCTTCTGTGATGAATACAGGTCTCAGTTGTAAGGTCCCTGGTCACGTTTCCGAAACTTCAGAGTGTACCTGTGAATCCGGGCATGTATGTTCCTCTGGTGAATAAAGGATCGTACACTGGGGGCACAGAGGATGTTGTAAAAATAAGTCATGGAGTGCAACGCCCACCCATTTGTACTAAATGACAGATGTATCCAGGCACCCATCACGTTAAACTGAGATTACTAGAAAATTAGTAAGACTCAAGAGTCAAAACGTCAGTTGAGCAGATCCATGGATTGTTAGTGTTGATATGTTGGTTGTTAACTTACCCCACCATTGTGTCTCAAAGTTTTACCCCGTTGTTGATGGGATCCGGTATTTTGTCGTCTGCCACGTGGTTGAAATGGGAAGCGGCTTGATGAGGTTGGCCACGCTCTGCTCTGCCTCGTGCTGACTCTGGTTCTCCTGTAGCGTGATTAAGAAGTCTGGGGTGAATCGTGTGGTGTGGAAAAGACCCAGGTTGAGTCACAACGGCCCAGTCCGGAGGAGCACGGTCATCGATCAGATCCCCTTCCTTGCTGTGGCCCGAGCTCTGGGTAAGGCGCAAAAACGAAGAGAAACATTCTTCCTTGTTGTTAGGTAAACTTTTATTAAAAGCAGCTTTGCTTGGATGTTTAAACTGGTATTTGAAAGAGGTCCATCTTGTGGGCAGTACAAGTTACTACATTTCATACACACCCCCTTATGGACTTAATAGGAATTGAAAGCAATGTACAGTCATGTATTTTTTTATTGATCCCAATGATAAATTCACAGCAGCACACACAGAATAAATCGTACTAGTGAAATACAAAACAGTAAACAGTAAAAACACTGATGCAAATAAATATTACACAAGTGTAGTGTTTTTGTTTTTTTAATGGTCTGGTCGCTGATTGTAGATTCTATCCAGCCGGTTGATTTTTAGTATCTGAACACTAATTTGTTTGAAATCTAAAATAGTTTTCCTTACATTAAACGGTTACAGTTTTTCCCCTATTAACTAACACTGGCTTTGTCTGTTGAAGTTGACTCATTGAGACATGAGGTCAGCGGGCGACCTGAAGCGGTCTGCGTGTCCGACGTCCGTCCCGTTGTCTCTGCAGGTGACCTGTGGAGCTACGACTTCTACAGTGGGGAGTTTGTGGTGTCGCCGGAGCCCGACACCAGCGTGCTGACGCTGGACCCCCTGCGGCACCGGTACATCATCCTGGGGAGTGATGGGCTCTGGAACATGGTGCCGCCGCAGGACGCCGTCTCCATGTGCCAGGACAACGATGAGGCCATGGTGAGTGCCGGGGTGGCTCAGCGGGTCGGGTCACCTTGCCTGTCATCAGAGGGTCGCTGGTTTGAACTCCTTTCTCGGCAGAATGGTCACACGTCTGTTGGGCCCGTAACCCACACGCTGGATAAGGGGGATATGGCCTGACCATGTGCATTTACCCCAAACTTCCCTCTCAGGGTTGCATTTGTGTGTGTGTCTTAATGGAAAGTGAGAATGACCATGAACCTGGACTCATACTTGTGCAAATGGCAGTTTGAGCTTTGGTTCTGTTTGTTCTGTTTTTTTTTTTCATTTCCGGAAGGAGTAAGGTGTTGTACCTTTGAGTCACCTGGGAGATGCTCCGCGAACCAGGATTTCTTGCTTAGCCTGGTAACATGTTGGATTTAAGGTAGTCTGTGTTAGATGTAAGAGAAAGAAGTTCATTTAGCTCAGACTCCCTTAAATCCAACAAGTTATCTGGCTAAGCAAGAAATACTGGTTTGTGGAAAACTCCCCAGGAGTAGTGAATAATCTGTATACCAGTTGTTGTTGTTGTTGTTGTTGTTGTTTTGGGGGGTGAAGTTTAGAGGTCATCATAACAATGAATAATACAGTGCATCTCCTGGCCGCCCTTTTCCCTCAGGCACAGTGTGGGGTGTCAAGCGCTCAGCAGCTAGTAAGCCACGCCCTTCTGCGATGGCGCCAACGCATGCTCCGCGCCGACAACACCAGCGCCATCGTCATCTCCCTGCAGGAGCCCGGGGGGCCTCTGGGGCCGCTGCACCACGAGGAGGTCCTTCTCAACCTGGCAGACGGCCCTCACTGCGCACCCACGTCTGGGTCGCGATCCAACACCCCCCTCATCAAGGCAAGTGCCGCGGGCACCGCGGCCGCATCTTCGGGGCGTGCCGGCACATGTCCGTGCGTGGGCCCCTCGGGTCGAAAGCTTTACACCAGATAGTCACGATCAGAGCTGGTTTGACCTTGAATGTCACATAAAGGTCAGATAAACTCTAGGAGCTTCCTGCTCTGGCTTTGCTGTTTGAAAGGAGAGATATAGAACATTAAGTATAAGCACGGCGAGTTGGGGGCTGGGAACTGGTGCCGTGCATGTTGACAGTAAACAGCACTGTCCCCGATGGTGGACATTTATGTCATAATAATTTACAGGGCTTATAAAAATTGTATTTGTGCAGATGCATTAAAGGGGAGGGCATTAAAGGTGCACACTCTTTAAACACACACACACGCCTTCTCCAAAACCAATGAGTATTGCATTTAAAATGATCTCGGACCCATTTGTGTGGCTTTCAAGCTGCTGCTTTTCTCTGCTGTCTGGCAGCCCCCCTCCTCCAAGAATGCCAGCTGCCATTTGCCGCTTGGAGGATGGGGGGGGGGGGGGGTTGATGTGAGTGAGTACAGATCATGGGTGGTGCTCATAGGGGCGTTGTTTTGACTGCCTTCGCATTTGATCATCTCCCCGTTACCTGAGCTTGGAGGGGGGCGCCCTGCTGGGATTAGGCAGAACAGCGGTTATGGAATCTGGGGACGGACGTCGGGCTTCTTGGGGCCGCAGCTGTGAAAATCGGGGTCACAGAAACCGTGACCCGGTCGGAGACGCGACGGCTGAGGGCGGATGAGAGGTTCCCACGTGACTTTATGGCGGCTGTGGGATCGCTGACCAGCGTGGGGGTTGCCCTTTCTCCACAGGTGCTGGACATGGACGCCCCATCGCCCGTGTGCGAGCTATTCCCAACCCTGGAACGCCGCAACGGCTTCTCCAGTTCCAACCTGGCGGCCCTCGCCGACCCCCTGTCGGCGCGCCTGGCGGACCTCGGGAGCCTGGGGGAGACGGCACCTGGCGTAGCCACTGGCGGATGCGCCTCTCCTGGGTGCAAGCGGAGCGCAGAGGACACGCCCGGCCCTGGAGGGAAGCGACCCCGCCGCAGCCTGGGCCGCTCCCCCCACTGCCCGCCGTCGCCGGCCACGCCCCGCCGCAGGGACCCGCAGCGGCCGTCGGTGAGGCGCGGCAAGGGCCAGAAGCAGCCGCCCAATGTGCCAGCTCTGTTGCAGCAGCACCGCAAGGCCGCTGTGTGTGTGTGCTGATCCTGCCCCCCCCGGCGACATTCTGTCCACTCAACTGCTCCCCGCAACCCACCCCCGTCACTATCGCTGAGCCCCAGGACCTATCCATCAACACCCCCTCGCCGTACATCAGGCGGCCTCTCCTGTACAGTTTTTAAATCATCTATACATGAACTGATTCATCCAGATTCATGCATCCATATTTTTGAGGGGGTGGGAGACTATTATTTTTTTTTATTACTATTATTTTTCTTTTCATACAAAAAGTCCATCTTTGTTCCTGTTACTCGTTACCTGTAAAGGTGGAAAGTTAGTGTGGCTGGTGTGTCTCTTTGTCGTTGATTTAATATTTTTTCCCCCCGCTTCTCAAAGTACCGTACGTGGTCCATTCACTTGTATATATTGTCAAGATTATAATGGATTTATTGAAAGGTAATGGGGGTCTGTGTTAAGTAAAGCAATATATTTTTATACATTGTCTTATTTTAAGATTCAAAGGATGAACCACAGTCAGATTTAGAGTAGCATAGCATCACACAGTGTCCTGATAATGTTATTCACGATGTTCTCAGTTACACCCTAATTTGGGATAATTTATGCATTGTTGTTTTGATGTGCATGTCTATATATATTTTTTAAATTGTTCCTTTTTTTCCATTAAGTGAGGAACTTTTATCCAACATTGAAGGTGCTGCTATAGTTTAATGGTAAGAAATATAATATTATATATAAAAATAATGTTTAAGGTTCATGAAGTGTTGATGTTGAGGGCATGATTCCTGACATTGGCTGTTTGGAAACCACCTTGTTTTTGTTTTGACATTTATCGTAAAGTTGTGGAAGTTTGGTCTCGGAACTGTTGCAAGAAGGTTTCCTAGCAACGTTCAGACTTCTGAGCCGATGGTTCCGAGAAGGAAGCTGGATGGACACTTGATTTGGTACGCCTAGCCCCATCACAGAAGCCTCCACCCAGAAGGACCCAGTCAATGTGGGCCAGCTTAAATGTAATAAGCCAAGGAGGCCCCAGGTGGAGGTCCTTGGAGTGGTGGTGGTGGTGGGGGGGGAGGGGCTGGAGGTCTTACAGCTGGACCCCTCAGATCCTCCACGTCGGGGCCTAAATCGCAAGTCTTCCTGAGCCTCCTTTCCGGAGGAGCAGCTTTTTATCGTCCAAGCACTCGTCAGAGACTGGGAGGCGGCAGGAGAGGATTCCGATGCGCCTGCGTGACTTTTGTCCGTGGAGGGGGAGGGGAAGAAGACCGTCGAAGTTCTTGGCTAACCTCCTCAATTTGAAGAAAGTCTTATTTAAAACTTTCCTCTAGGTGGATTGAAACTGGTGCTGAAGACGACATCTGAGATGAGAGAACAAGATGAAATTTGTACTTTAAGGTTACGACACACGACACTCCTGCTGTATAGAGTGAAGGGGGGAGACCTTGTTCACTTTGACGCCGGCATAGCAGTGCTGCTTGGCTTAGCTATACACTCACCACTGTCAGACAGCACTGAACACAGGTGTAAACCCTGACTGGATATTTTTGTCTTTTTTTGGGGGGTGGGGGAATGATAATTTAATCTTGCACACAGTCCCACGCTGTGTGGTGTGTGTAACCGTCTTCGGACCATTTGTTGCTTTTGGATGACACAGTTATTCCCTGGTCTCGTTACTCTTGTCAACACTGCATCAGAAAGATTTTACAGTTATAGGCCAAAGTGCAATTTTCGGCATAATTTTCTCATGTTTTTTCACTTTTTACTCCTGGTGATAAATGTGGCACATGTTAAGAAGCATTGTGGGATTCATACTTCAGGGATTCAGCATGTATGCTTTTTTATTATTTTTTTTTTAATTAAATAGACTTATTGTCAGTTAAGTCTGAATTGTAGGTCCACTTGGGAATTAATTTCCTGTCAGATGTCCAGTGATCTGTGACACCCCAGTCTGGTTTGCACAGCGTTAACTGTGCATCTTAAACGTCAGTGCACGTGTACAGTCTCATTGTGAAATCTTATCACTCATTTTGAATGTGTGAGATATCAGTATATTGAATAAACAAAATGTTTTTTTGGTCTGATTTGTTTGGCTGCAGTGTTTTTGCCCTCTTTTCCCAAAAATGGAGCTGTTTTTGCTGTTGTGCAAAGACATTTTAGAGATGTTGACAGTGTGCATTTGCACTGAAAGCTGCAAATGTAAACCTACAAAGTGTATATATATATATACACACACACTGTATTAACTTTGTAGGTTTACATTTGCAGCTTTCAGTGCTAATTTAAATGTGTATGTGTGAATGTGAAAGTATATCCATTTATCATATATCATATATATATATATATATATGATGAATTTGGATATACTTTATCACATTCTTCAAAATTTCAAATACCGTGCTATACACGATGATAGATATAAACACCATTATGTAATACGTAATATTCTATTAACGGATATTTATTCTAGTTATTAAAAACGTCCCAACAGATCCTTATATTGGGTATTGTAACCGTACACACAACGTTATTATAAACAACATCCTTCCTTGTGAAGCCGAAAGGGTTAAAACTGCCGCAACCACGCACGGGATGTCGCGAGAGCTCAATGTAAACAAACAAGTCCGTGCGACGTGAAAGGATAATTACCTTTGGAAAAAGGCAATTGTACTGTATTTTTACAGAAAATAAACCACCGTACTGCTAAGACGACAATTTTCTTCCTCGGAAAGAATGATATTGGAAGTCCTCGGTGAAAATAGACCTTATACACAACCGTAAGTCATTTTATGTTTCTGCTGATTGGTTGCATGAATCATGAGTCCGCCTTCACTGGGTTACGATTGGTCATTTGGAAAACAAGGTGCATTGTAATAGGTTCATTTTTCAGTTCCGCCATACATTTTTTTCTCTTTATTACTGTTTTGCGATGTTCGGTAAAGATCCTCAGTGAGCAAGTCTAGCTTACCACAACGCCTACGGTGCGTATCGTAATTTTTTAATAAGTAGTATCAATCGTTTTACTCTCATTGTGCGTCAGGCATGTGGTGCAGGGAAAAAGTGACATGTCCTTTCCGTTATGCGTTGCTGTTGCGCTGTGTTTGCTAAGCTAGTCAGCCAGGTAGCTAGCTAAGTTGTCAGTCAGAGTTGTGTGCTGTTTTGCTCGCTGATCCGTTACCCGGCACACTTTGGTATGATTACAGTTATGGCTCTTTGTAGTGTTAGACGTACACATATTATGAAACAGTTGACTTACAAATATGTTTTCTTTGAAATCCCTGTTGCTAGCTGTTGCTGGTCAAGGACCTGCAGCTGCTGGTCAAGAGATTTCATAGTGGACGTCGTCGTCAACCTTTATCCTAGTGACGACTGGCACGCTTACATTTTTACAATATGTGGTTGTTAACCGCACATTCATTTTGTTGTTAACCACACCTCATTTTATTATCCTTAAAGCTATTAAAGCAATATGTAAAGAAATATATAAAAGAACATATCAACTTAATTATAAGTGGCAGTTAAAACTGCAAGTTCACATAAGTTATTTACAGGTAGGGGTCATCATAATGGGGGAAATAGTCAAGGGCTGACATTAGGAGCAGGGAAAGTCTGTGTGTGTGATTGACTTTGGGCACGTGGTCTGTTGTTAGGTCTGCACTGAAAATCCTACCTTCAGCCATCATGACACTCACACGACAGTGCACTGTTCCTTCTCTGGTTTGGCAGGTTCCAGGTTCGAGATACGCTGACACGATGGCGTCCGACTCTCCACGGCGACCCAGCCGTTGTGCCGGAGGGGTTGTAGTGCGAGCCCAGGCTGTCACGTAAGGGCAAAGCCCCTCATGTCACCCATGCTAGGGATGGCACTTTCGCCTACTGCCCTCTGTTTTTTTTTCATAGATCACTCAGCCTGTTTACTGAAGCTTTTTTAGAAAGTGTCGTCAAAGCAGCTGTTGGTAAATAGTAATTGATCCTCGTGAAAAAAAGTGCCTGGTGTATGATAACTGACTCCAGAGGAAAATCTTGGCTGGAATGGCAATGATCTCCTACACATTTCCGTAAGCTGGAAATGTAGAGTAACTGGATGGTTCATTCACCTGAATAATGTAACTTTGCAGAAAAATACTTGTATAATGAAAAAGTGGTAATTAGAACATGTAGACATATTTTTACCATGCATGTATATTTAATTTTGCAATTATGTAGATCAAGAACATGAAAATAAGAAGCTGTAAGTCTGAGCTCTTTCTGTGCATGGCCAATACGGATTTACCCTGCTAATCGCTAAAAGGTTTTTGTAACTGTACTTCACCATGTTTGCGAAACTTTCATGCAGAATAATACAGAGGAGAAGCCGCTTCATCTTTCAGGAATGCCCTATCACATCTGCACTGCCATGGGGCTGTATAGTGCTTGCATTTCACACAGGTCTTTGGAACACTGCAGCTCAATAGCTGGAGCACTAGAATTTTGTAAATGTGGCCAAAAATGCTATTTTTTTTTCTCAGAACAGTTGCCTTTAATGTGAAGGATATAATTATTTTGTTCTAAAGTCTGAATCGACTGCATATCAAACTTATGATTTAAATCTCTGCAGTTCCATATCGAATACGTGTGAAATGCAAGAAATGTAAAGCCTTGAGCTACAGCTGTTAACCCGATTCTTTGTAAGTTGGCTTGTCTTCCTTTTTCGTGGCAAAATATGAAACAAACTGGCCCTCTCTACCTAATGGAAATCTAAAGAGGATCCAGCACAGTGATCACATAATGTACTTTCATGCTTCGTACAGTTTTCACGGTTGGGGAGAAATCCAATACTTTTGTGTATTGTTGCATTTGTTTATTGGCCAGGAATTTGCCCCAAATAATGCCCGTAACAACCCTGTAAGTAAGTGAAGAAGGGTTATTGTGTAGTGTAGATATCCATGGCTGCCAATACCCTACAGTTCTGTACCGAGATCCATCTACGTGGCATCTACATACCTTCAAATCTTTTAGTGGGGCTTCGTTAGATTACGAACAAACAAATAAATCCCCTAGTTTACAGGAGGCACCTCATTTTTGCAGGGAGCAGTCCTACATGGAGAGTGTGGTTACTTTTCTGCAGGATGTTGTTCCACAGGTAGGGATACGTCCTTCTCACATACATCTGAGGAACAAGTATCACCACGGAGTGTCTTGTCAGCTCACTTCTGGCTTTGCTCCTTTTCTGTTTGCTTTGCACTTTAAGGCCTACACTGGTGCCCCCCCGACAGACGAAAAAGAGAAAATCGTTTGGGTCAGATTTGAGAAAGCCGATATTAACGGTAAGGGCCGAGCGACAAGTGTTGTGTTGTGCCTTAGCGTTGTTACAAACGGTGCCATTTGCTGCAAGACGTGTTTTAGTAAAATGTGCAGTGACATGCGCCTCTGTGGCAGTGTTTCCCAATCTGGTCCTGGGGGTCCCTCCCAGCTCCTAAGGGAACAAAAATGTGGATTGTCTGGCAAGGAGCTCAGAGGGAGCAAAAACATGTACAGACTGTGGGTCCCTGTGGACTGGATTGGGAAACACTGTATGAATATACACTCTATGGTGTAAGCTTGCCGTTCCGCGGCTCTCCCTCCCCAGGGTGTTCCATCCATAAAAATCCACATGGAGGCAATTCTTCTGTCAGTTCTCACTGTCAAAGAAACAGAACATAAAAGATGGAGGTAAACCGGTTGAGTCTTCATAAGGAAATCCAAAAGGGTCCTTCTCTATTGGGTACCTTCCATTTTTAATTGTCAGATATAGCAAGTCCCTGTGAGAAGAACCTGTATTCTTTGTCCTGAATTTGTTAGTTCTAGCAATTCTGTGACCTTAGATGGCCGATTCTTTGCAAGGTCGGCTTAGTTCTTGGTTGCCGAGCTGCCTGTTTCTCATCAGGGAGCTTGCATGCTCCATATTTCTGTTAAATCCAGGAAAATGGCCTTATTGATGTGGTATAATGTCATTCAGGCTATTTACCAAGGGGGGGGGGGTTAGGCCCAGTGGTGAAGTTTGGGATTTGAACTGGCATCCTTCCCATCACAGGCACAGGGTTCTAACCTGCTTCAGTGCTGATGCTGACCATAATTCTTCTAAAAAGAATTGGTCTGGCAGTTTGAAGATCCACCATTACAAATGTGTGTTGAATCTGCCAGAACTTGGAAAAAGGGGCTTGCATGTGAATGTATAAAGATGCAGTCCTTGTGTTAGGTGTAGGAGTAAGTCATCAGTTGTGCATTAAGTCCAGGTGTATTAGTAAAAGCAAATCTTACAATTTCTGATGGAGGCGCAAGCCTTCTTGTTAAAGCACGTGTTAATTCAGTGCTCAAAGTGCTCAGTACATCAATGCCCCAGTCCACACTAGTGCTCTTCAATCTCATTAACATGAGCGAGTGGGAAGTGATTGCCAGTCAGGGAAAGGCTGAGAGCGAGCTGAGATCTTCGTGTGAAGGCAGGCAGAGGGCAGGCCGTGATCCAACTGTGAAGGCAGGCAGAGGGCGGGCCGTTATCCAGCTGTGAAAGCAGGCAGAGGGCGGGCCGTGATCCAGCTGTGAAGGCAGGCAGAGGGCGGGCCGTGATCCAGCTGTGAAGGCAGGCAGAGGGCGGGCCTCTTGCCACCGTATGCCAGCCCGTCGGAGCCTGCACCTCTGCTCAATCACACCCGTCAAACCGATCGCTGGCTTGTCTTACCTTTTTTTTAATGCAGTGAAGTCTGAAATGTAAAAGGTCTGTGGGTAACAGACCTGTGTACGGTTAGCATGGCTGGAGGGGGGGTGGTTTGCCAGCTATTAGGCTTTCGGCTCCCAGAGGACCCCCCCATGCCTGACTTTGAGATAGTGTTTCCCCTCCTCTCTCATCTTCTGCCTTCTTCTTTTTATTTTCCAACTTAGAAGTTGTCTTACGTTACGTGTTGTTTTGTCTGCCTGCAATGTCGTATCTGTTTTAATTAATATTAAATGTACCCGCAGTGATTTTCCTGAATCGTCGTTAAGTGTCTCGGGATGGTCGCTATAAAAGAGCTAATTCAATTGCAGCCAACAACAGCCAGCTGGGAGGAAAGTTTTTTATCATTTTCATATGGATTAATAAATGGCTCATTGTATAAGAGTAACATGAGGCATGCCTGTTACAAAATAAGTCACACCGCAGTTGCTGGCCATGCGTTCAGTATGCTGTCAGTTCAGTATTAGCGGTATTAAATGGTACCGATTTATTAAAATTTTTGCAAAATTGATTCGCTAAGGAACGGCTCGCTGTGAGCCCGTGGTGCGTTCCGGTCAGTGCCGTGTGAGTCAGCGCTGCTCCTCTGCTTCTCCCCTGCGGACAGACGTGGCCCGCTCGCCGGAGTTCCTGGAGATGCACGGCAGTGGAAGCGACCCGCCGCTCTGCCTGATGATTGGCTACACGGACGGGCTGCAGATCTGGAGTGTGTCTGTGAGTATAGACCCCCCCCCCCATACCTCTCATATCGCAGTCATCTACCATGAGATCCTCAATATCTTACCCATTGTTGGAGCAGTTCTGGGGGGAGATGTTGTGCATTGTGGAGAGTCCCTTAGTCGTTTTCGCTGTGCTGGGGCAGCCTTGATCGTAGAAGAAGCCTTGGTGTTTTCCAGGCTGTGTCTCACGTGGGCTGATTCCTAACCATCCTCAGGTGGACCTAATTGTTCTGTAAGTGCTTTGGGGGTGTGGGTTGATTGCAAAGGCTACCGGAAGCTCTGGCCTCTCGGCATGTAGCTGCTCGTGCCCTAATGCGGATAAGTGTGCCTCGGACCTGGCGTTCCAGCACTTTGCTCAGTTGATCGGTCAGCACTTAGCGGTTGCTGGGGTTCCCCATCTGTTTCAGGTTCTGGGTTAAGATGCATCGGGGTTCCAGGTCTGTGCTGTTTTGTTTAATGACGCAGTGCTGAAACGACAGGCTCCATTAAGTGGGCCGGACTTGCAGACGGGCAGGGCTGCAGACGGGCAGGGGGAATCGCAGTGCTGTTCCTGCATATTCACTTTGCATTCCTGTCTGTTTATATGCGCAGATTTTGTCGGAAGGAAGATTCATCCCTGTTTTAAAGGCATTTAATTGGCATCACTGCTTGTGGCTATAAATGATTGTGAATGTGGGTTATGAAGACTGCAAGCTTACACTAAATTAATTTTTTACTGAACTTGATAATATTGTGTTGTGTAGATGGTCAAGGAATGCTGTACTCCGGCCATTGACAAGAGATTTCCGCCTATATATATTCATGTATCCATCCATTTTCCATGACCGCTTTTTTAATGCAGGGTCATGAAGAGCCTGGATCCCAGTCCAGGAAGCATAGTAGGGGATACCCTGGATGGACAGGCAGTCCATCATGGGGCAGAGAAGTGAGGTATAAGAAATGGCTTCAATGAAACACTGTCTGATGGCTTTGGCGACTGTTTTACCAGAACATGAACACTAGATGTCAGTAGAGACAAAGGTTTGAACATGTGGTTGGAGGCACACTTTGAGAAATCGAGCAGCTTCTTCACAGACATCTAATTCAGATGAAGGTTTGCAGTCATGCTCTATTTACAGTTTGTGCCTCATTCTTAAGTACATGATCTAGTGTCGTGTGGGTGATTAGCTGGGTGGGAGCCTTGACGGTACACTTTCATGGGGAGGAACCATAATTACAGGGAACATAGGGAAAATGGCATGTGGTGAATTAGATAATACGTAAAAGCTCATGGAGGTGACGGGCATATCACTATTTTAGTCTTCAATCCATGTTTCCTTTCAGTGAAGTGAAAATGGAAGAATCCTTTTCCTGTGTTGGCAGGTTTTCCCCAAGAGTGGTTGGTGTGTTGAGAGAAAGATCTATAACTTCGGTGGGGCTTTGGAGCCACACGCTGGACCTGCTACGTTTTTGCCTTTACATCTAACTTTGAAGTTTGGTGCCACGAAAAGCTGACCGTTTGTGCAAGAGTTAATAATTTACTGTCCAGTCCAAAAAAAAGGCTCTTATTGCTCAGCAGTGTGGAGGAACTGTTGGGTTTGGCGTTTGACCTCCAAAGTTAATCTGAAGGTCACGACTTTGCCCGCCGAGCTCGAGGCTACACCACGCCCAGCTCTCTATTGTTTGGCCCGGGGTAGGTGGCAGTTAGGAAAGGATAGGAGGCTGTCGCACATGCACTGTGTGTCACAGTGACCCAGCGACGACCATATTCGATGCTGTATTGTTGGTTAGCCAATGAGATACCAGTAGAAAGCGCAGCCATTTTCCTACTCGCTGTCCATTCCCAGTGATGAAGTTTGGCCAAGCTCCCTCTGGTGCCACCTTCCCTGTTAGTTTTTGTGTATTCCCTACTGCCCATATGTTTTTATGTAGGTCATACATGTTGTTTTGAATGTTATTCTTAATATTTAAAATTCTGCGGCCCTCTGTGGAATAACCGTGGTTATTTTTTGCTTGCACTTTTATGTGTTCTTGGTAATTTAAGGAGAGAAATGGGGAACTGGGATTTTCCCTTTTTTGAGTTTTGAGTTTTACTGTTTTTTTTGTGTGGAAAATGAGTTTGAGGATTTTCAAGCCGTTTTTGTACGAATTAAATGTTTTTGAACCCCCCCCCACAAACTTTTTCATATCTGCTGTCAGTGAAACAAACACTTCACATCCGCTCCCCAAGAGCAAACAAAACAAGTCTTTAATCGTCCCTCTGTAAACAAGCGGAGTCCCTTAAGATGAGACAGACTGCTCCCCCACGCCAGCAGACAGCCATCACTGCAGGCCAGCAAAAAAATGGTATATAAATGGACGATCTGCGCCCGAGGGATAAATGTTTTACCTGGCTCTTCCTCTCTTTGAGTTTTAAGTGAGATATATATTGTATAATTCTTTTGCTCTGACACTCCTGCCGTTCTGTGCGAGCCTGATTCCTGCTCGGCCCTTTGGAAGGCGATGAAAGTGAGTTTGGTCTGGGCCTTGAGTGACCGTGAAGTGCTCATGACAACCGCTAAGCTGACACCCTCCATAATGGCGTTAAATTGAGTTGGAAACAGCCCCCCCCCCCACACACACACATGCCTTAACTCCAGGCAGCATATCAACGGGCACCCACCCCCAAAAACACGTGCATCGTTGTCTCCTCGTAGGTTATCTTCGCCCGGCGCGGTGTGACCCCCCCCGTGCCCGCGGCCGCAGGGTGCTTGGGGGTGGGGGGGGGGGGGGTGTTGAGCGGGGGAGGTGTCTGTGGCCCTGACACGCTTTGAAACGAGGCGTCAGGAGCAGCGGCGTTGCCGTTAAAAGCCCCCCATCCACCAGGAGAGGCACGGTGTGCCCCCGCCCCCATGCCCCCCGGGTTCTGGTTTATTTCTCTTTCGTGTTTTCTCCCTCCTCGTTCCGCTGAGTGATGTGGTAGAGGTGAGGGAGGCTGTGGGCCAGAGGGAGTCCTGACCTCTTCAGCTGCGACAGGGAAAAGGAAACGCACCTAACGGGGCTCTGTGTGCCCGCTAGGGGACGCTGTTTCTCCAGGGGCATTCCCGGTGTCCGAACCGCGCGTCTGTAGACCCACTTGCAGCGATCTGACTGTGGCGCTGATGCGCAAGACGGCAAGCGGCGTTGCCTCGCGCGGAGCATCCATTAGCCGCATGCCGCTTGCGATAAGGCCTCCGGGGGGGGGGTGGGGTGGAGTGTTACAGCCTGTGGTATCTTGTCGAAGGAGGGGGTGATAGGAATAAAAGCAGATGCTATGGATCGCCGTAGGAAGTGTGGTAGCAGCCTCCTTTACCGTACGCTCCCTTAACATTCGCTGCGGCTGAGGCGAGAACATGCGATTGCAGGTTGACGCAGGAGAGGTGCAGAGCATCTGGCTTGGGGCTCTGGGAATAAAGTCACTTAAAAATATACAACTGGCATAGACCTTAAAAAAAAAAAAAAACGCAACAATTTCATATATTGATGTGTTAAATCATAATGTAATGGTGAAAATGTCAAGGGGATGTCACACAGACTTTACTGCAATGAGGATGAACTTAGCAGTAATGCATAATGACAGTCGCATTAATATAAACCCCGCAATCCTGCAAATTCCATTATTCTGCTGGCCCATTTAATTGTCTGTATTTCTTTCAGATGTGTATGAGCTTCAGATGTGTATGTGTTTGAATAGATCAGTAATCTCTCACTTGAAAAATGCGTATCTATATAAAAAAAGTCTGCAGCGACGCTTTTATTAAATGCATTATTCTGATGTGCCACTTTGAAGCGGCCGCAGTGCTCGCATGAGGCCCGCCGGCGGCGGCTGCGCGTCGCGCGGCCGAGACGGGCGCATTGCCTCCCTCTGCCTGATAATTCCCGCTGTAATTTAACATGGAGATGGTGAGCCTGAAGCAGGGGGTTAGGGACCAAAGTTACGGCGTCGAGGAGGACCGCCTGAAGCGATCAGACGCCTCCGGGAGCATGCTGGGGAGGCATCGCATGCGTGCAGTTTCATCCCCCACTCCCAACAACATCTGAAGAGGTGATTTACTGAAAAGCCAACAAAAAAAATAATAAATGGAGAAATATAGATGCTTGACGCACTGCACGAGGAAAGCTGACCCATGACTGCGATGGGTCCCGGCAGGAAAAGCTGGGACTGGTTTGCTCCGCTGAGCTTTTGACAGGGAGAGTAATCGTCTGCATTGTAATATTTTGGATGCGTCGACTCTGCTCTCTGGTAGCTTTTGTTCTGTGGTTTGCTCCGCAGTCCTTCCCCTCCCTTCACGTGAACCCTGATCCACACAGTCGGAGTTGATTATTTTCCTTACAGTGTGAACAAATCTTTCTTTGTTCTCCCATATATTGTCCCCTCACTTCCTTGGATGGCTTCTCAGTCCGACGGCAAGAAGTTTATCGTCGGCCCCCTGGTAATTGTTTCATTGCGTTACGGAGTTTGGTGCCCCCAGGAATAACGGTAATTGGAAGTACGTCTGTATTGATTACAGGACTAACTTATTAAGGGTTTGCTAAACTGGCAACCCGCAAAGCAAGAAGCTGATTATCAGAAGTGGGGCTCTGCCGGGGCGGGGCGGGGGGGGGGCATGTTTAACTATTTCA
>JABFDZ020000103.1:862853-889848 GCA_019775955.2 Pollimyrus isidori
CCCCCCCCCCCCCCCCCCCCCCCCCCCCCCCCCCCCCCCCCCCCCCCCCCCCCCCCCCCCCCCCCCCATGTGGAATAGACAAACAAGCTGCACACCATCGGTCAAAAGATCAAAGGACACAAATGAGGGTGACGTTCCTGGAACGAACAAGAAAACAAAAAGTGTGCGTGGGGGGTGTTTGCTTAGCTTCCAGAGCACAGGAACGGCTGAGTGAGAACTGGGGAGTCGCTGTGCCGTGTGCATCCAGCCGGCAATCAGGTGATCTTTTGATCTCGGGCGACGGCTGCCCGAGGCCTCGGGACCGACGCGCTGCTGGGTGGGGGCTCACCTTACCTGGGCGCCGAATGCCACTGTGAGAAGGTCAGCACAGCCTCCTTGTGGTGTATGGCAGCCGGACGCACCTCCCTGGGGGGGTCTGTGTGGCGCCAGTGCTGTAACCCTGGTGCTAAAAACCACCTTCGGCAAGCAGCCCTGATCATGTACGCTGAGCGCCTGCAGGTCTGAACACTAAGCCCCCCCCTTTCCCCCCCATAGTAATTCAGGGCCCACATACCAGCATCTAGGGCCACTGAAGCTGATTCCCTACATCTTCATCAGCCCTGGCCAACACATCCCCCCAAAGAAGATTGCTATACCTACGTGTAACATTGGGGTGGGGGGGGATGGGGGCGGGTCAGCTGGTAGCCTTGCAATATAATGATGTCTCGTCTTCGGTGAGTGTCCTCAAACATGGACGGCGGTGGGTTCCGTGTTTCGGATCACTGAATTAACGCGCGTGCCCGGCGTAAAAGGCTTTTCTCTCAGGTCGGCCCGTCGCACGAAGACAGACGATCCTCCATGTCACATGACGCTGATGAACATTTGTTGGCTGAAAAAAAAGAACGAAGCGGATAACATTTAATAATAATAATAAAAATAACGTCACGGCAGAATTTTAATAAGTGAACCTGGATTTGTAGATTGATTGGTTTCAATTTAATCTTACACAGCACCCTTCCCAAAACACTTAAAGGTTTACCTAGAACGGCTTCACTCAAAACAGTTAATGTCTGTTTTGCTGGTGTTTCTAAAACATCCCGTACGGAGCCAGTATTTAATACGTGGCGTATAACATAGTCTTTTCGTTTTGTCGTCAAGTAATTCAGATTGTTTTGCCAGGCATTGGTGCCTACTTCGGTTATCTTATGATTAAAAATGTCATTCATTATTGTAGATATTGCGACCGCATGTACAAAATTAATCACGAAACATGGTGTATTTACAGTAGCCTAACCATGTTAAATTTTATTTAGGTCAACCCATATTACGTTTCAGTCCATAGAGAAATTAATATTTTATGTATAAAGTATAGAATAAAAATCCTTAGTCACAATTATATTTTGCTGCCATCCGTTTATTTGACGTTATTACTTTAATTGGTTACCGTTTTTAGTATTTGTATAAAATTTGGTGTAAATAATTTTTTCCTGTGCTGAAACAAAAAAAAATGCTTTCTTAAATAACACATAGTCATGATTATTTCAATGTTTATAAATCTTGGCTATGTAGAAATATAATAAAAGGAATTCGATTTGACTCAACAGACAACATATTATGAACCAATACTTAATACAATTTTTGCTTAATGTTAACTATGGATTCTCAGTATCATGAAGGAACATTCCGATATCCTGAGCTTTTCCGTATATGCTACTGCTTATCAAATGACACTCTGGAGCTGTGCTCTCGTGTTATATAACCTTTACCTTCAATGTGAAGAATCATTTTTCACTTAAGGACCTTCTGCAGACGCAATATGCACAAAACGTGCGCGCATACCTGCTATCAGAACACGTTTTCTTTTACATGCCTAAGAAAAGTCAGCGCATCGTATATTACTACTGCTATTTTTCTTCACAATAAATACATCATTACAGAAAATAAAAGCAGTTTTTCTCCGAGCTATAGGTAAAATGACGGCAAACCTCTTAGAGTGGATCAGATGTTCCGATTACGCAAACTTTGAATTGCCGCATGAATGTCAACTGACACATCACATGAATGAAGCAAAGCCAATATTACGTCGATGAATAGGTGATGTTTAATATTATACTGAACATAAAATCATCAGATAATTCTGTACATTTCTAACCTGCAAAATATTGCGGAAGAAATGATAAACGCTAAACGGTTTCTGTAGCCTCAAGTGGCCACATAAATCATTTGCGTGAATAAGGCACAAGTGAGACGTCATAAACAATGTAATGCTGAGTTGTGACGTCGCACACAAATTGCTGGATTTTTTTCAAGTGCCACAATTCTCACGTCACTAAATCGCACGCGCATGCCTCTAACTATGCTGCATCAAACAGGACCAATGCTTCACCTGTTGCTCCTCGGGGTCGCCTGGGTGAGACCATTACTGACAAAAACGGCATCGTTTCACTCGCTTCCACCTCCATCATTAAGCTTCATCAACAAACCGGTGTCCCGTGCTCTGAAACTGGACATATATTTCCTGTTTCTTCTTGTACAGACACTAATTTAACATCGCAAAGGGGAAATAACATATGGGATTTCACCGGCCGACAAAATTAATTTACACGGCATGTAACATGTATCCAGAGACTGAAACCGCAACGTCACTCAGCCGGGGCGTCAATCTTGTTTGGAAAGCTAAGAGTTGGTTTCTGAGACTGCAAGTCGAATATAACTATAATGGAATTCGCTTGAATTTCTGCACTTCTAATATGCAGAGTTATGTTTTATTGCATGTCCATAATTGGATGTTAAAGAATTGGAATTAATTCTTTAACTCCTTGTTAAAGAAATTATACAGACAGGTATTTTATTATAGTCGTGCTGACGTATGCAAGGACTAAACCATATGTTATTTGATCGATATAGTTTTTGTAATTTTTTTTTTTGTTTAACGTTTTTTCCGATATCAGTCTGATTTTATACTTGTATGGAAAAAACCCTGGAACAGAAATTACAATGAAAAAGACAACAAAATAAAACAGAGGTGATACTTAAACATTTTAATCGAAGTTTGTGAGAATTATAATGTATCCAACGAATTTTTTAAAACCTGGCTTTCATCAGTAGGCTATTCACTAACAACAGCTGAACATGTCCATAAAGGTATGAGCCATTATTATTAGTAGCAATTAACTATATCTTTGAAGACCAAACGTTACATTAATATTATAAATGCTCTCTTTTAACCACATCTATACCTTCATCAGCTGAACTTACAGCAAAAATAAACAGGTCGTCATTTTTTAAATGATGTCATGGCAATTTTTCACGTTAAAATGTAAAACAGTAATCGGGAAGGAGAAATCATTTATGCCATTAAAAAGAGACAGACATTTGGAAATATTTTGGTTACTATACATATTTTATATTTTTTGTTTACGTACATTGTTTTTTTTACATTATCATTAATAAAGAAGACATTTTAAAAAGGTTCTTTATGGTACATCATGACCACACAATTCAATATTACCTGCTATTTTCAATTTGGTTATTTTTTTATTTGTGCTGAGGTATCATTGCGGTTGACCACATTCATCAGGGCTAGACATGAGTGTGTCCTGTCTGTGGTTTCGCAGTTAAATCATTATGAAGGCGCCTGTCATAATTATTTGTGTAAATTTCCTTCTTACGGGAATTAACCCGCATCCTAATTATCTGGAGAAATGTACAATTAATGTCCCTGACTCAATTCACATTCTCAATACATTTCTGTCTTCACTGGTCAGGAACATAACATGAGTGTAAAACAAAAAGAGCGTTTACGTCCCAAATCAAGTAATGACGTCAACGCGCCACGCTTCTTACTTCTGGCTTCGCTGTGGTCACTATTTCCCAGGAATAAAAGTAAAACTGAACCCAATCGAAAATGAGAGATTGTAACACTGGGAGCGCGGCCTGCAGCCTGAGCACCAATGAGAACCATTGATAGGATTCTGGCCTAATTATTTTCATGCATCATTACGTCCCATCCTTTAACTCTCGCAAGTGGAAATATTTCCTTAAAGCAATCAATACAGCAGTGAGAATCAATTACACTTTGACGGACGGAAACGGTTATACGCCTAATACGGACCTTGATATTGAAAATGCAAGGTGCATTTGTTCTGAATTCTATTACGTAGTCAAATTAACAAAGACCATTTGTTAACATTTAAGTGTCTGCATACTGAGAATGCAAATTAATGAGAAGAGGCTATTATAGAATAGCATGGGTACATTTAAGGCTTCATAAGTAATTTAGGCAACCACTCGCTATCAGTTGCCCCTTATAATTTTTACACATTTATACATTTTATAACAGCATGCTCGTTTCCTTGGCTTGGTTAAATCTGCTGTTTCTTGAAGCTTTCCATTATGAACTAAAATAAACCGTTTTTTAAACACGTGCGTGTAAATTTACAAAGACATCACAGTAAAACAAGCATCTGAATTCTCCTAGATATTACACATGAGGTGAGCCTACTGGAGCGGAAACGGGAGACCAGCACGAGCCTCGCACCCCAAGACTTGCACCGCCATGGGGTTAATGGTATGTGCCAGGGTCATGCAAGGGGTTATAATTGAAAAATCAACCCACCTGCTGCATCGCTGAACCGGCTAAAAAGAGGCAAGACCTCGCTGATCAAAGCCGGGAGACACCGGAGGAGAAGGAAGTCAGTCGATAAGACAATGTAGGTGTGCAAATCAGCTAAAAGTCCGGTTCACCTACAGTCTGCCTATTTAAACTGAAAAAGCAAATACACAGGGCAGTAACGCACCGAAGAGAACGTGAAAAAAATTCTTTTGATCTACACTATAGCATTTTTAAACTCATTTCAGAGTAACTACATGTGATAGGTATAGGCTACTTCCTTCTACTTGGGAAAGTTATGGCTAAAAAAATCGAGATTTTAAAATATCGTTTATGTTTTGGGAAACAAATTCAATTTCTGTTTTAAAATCAATGAATCGTGATGATCAAAAAGGTGAATGCTTTGCCGCACGAGAATCGTTTTTTCTTCGTCGCAGTCCGTTGCAGGCCTATCTGTAGGTAACACGTCAAAATATATATGCGATTATTACATCAAAGCAGTGGTGAACGTAACATAGTAGAAAAGTTAACTCGCGCTCCCAATGCCCCACTTGCTCCTCCAGCTTTAAATAAGGGTTGCTTAATGATTCAAATAAAATAATATGTCAATAGAATAAAAGATGAAAATGAATTGTTACACACGGACAATATAGGGTACTACTTAAAATTGGGATGAACATACCACTTCATGTCTTAATTCTTACCGAAACCGGGAACTCGACATTCTGTATCTGTAATGCAAGATAATATGGGAACATGTATATCCCATTAGGCTGAGCTGTTATGACTATTCTTTCTATAAAGGTACATTTCCTTCTGTAGTAAACGATTTAGAACGTGCGGCTGAATGTTTTTACAAAGAAAACGGACAGAAGGCAAGAGCACGATCTCAAATTCCCTAGAGAAATTTTAGCGCCCCCACCTGATACTTATAAAAAGGTATAAATCCCGCAGTGCTAGACAACTGTATCCCTGCTCTGCAACGAATTTTGTGTAATAAAAAGATACGGCCTCAAAATATAATTTATATTGGGGTTGCGCCGTTGTTTTGAGTGGAGGAGTAGTTCATAAATGGCATTTTACAAATTTCCAACGTATCCTCTCCGTCTCACTTGTTTGGCAAGTCTTTATTAGACTGCATCAACTTATTAAAGTTGCTGGGGTACATTGTAATTTTAATACTTCGATTTACAGGATGAAACCTCCGGATTTGGAAATAATCGCAACTGTGCACTTGTTGCGTAAGAAAAAAGGTTCATCTATCTTTCAAAACTCTGTTGAATTTGAATCTTTTTTGCATATTGAAAAGAACATAGATATTAATATTTTCCATAACTTATAGGCCTACTTACAATTTTTTTTAGAAATGACAATCTTCTATCGACTACATGACAATGAAAACAGCTTCCGATTATTTAACAAAATGAACAATTGTGCAGAATCTACCAAAGAATGTACCCCTTAATAATAACCACTGTTAAACTGTACTTTTGCATATTGTGTATTTATCGCACGCATCAAATAATTTATAGGAGTTAATGTTGTACGTGGCTCCCCCAATTAAAAGGGAAAGGCACTGAAAGTGAACGTAATATTGACGTGACAAACTGATTAGCTCCGTTGTGATGGCAGAGGTGGTAACGCTTTTTGATGCTCCATGTGTGCCGGACTGCCATGCACTAAGCCAACGGGGCGGGGGGGGGGGGGGGTCCACTGTTGCAGCTACTAGAGCTGCTCGCGAGAGTTGTTATTTTTCATCAATCAGTTGCAATTTGTCCAAGTGGGGAGGACAGGGCACCCGGAGCCCCGCTGACTCGGGTCAATGAGACAGCATGGGCAAGGAGAAGAGCAAATTGCGCAAGTTCGCAAGCACTGCAGCATGGGGAGGATTAAAACCAGGCTTTAATGAGAGCAAGGGAGACGCAAAGCAACATAAACAAGGCCAAGGAAAGAGGTACGGAGAAATACGGAGAGAGCCACACGGTGATGGGGAGAAATGGAGAGAGAGAGAGGGGGTTGGTAGCTGGTGGTGGCGCTGGGTATACATGTGACAGCGGGAAATATGAAGGACTTTGACAGGTCTTAAACGGTCTGGCGCCAAGGCCTCCGTCTACTGGCTAAATATAGCGGGAGGAGATGATGCAAAGAGATGGGAAGATACGATGAAAAATGGCTAGAAATGTACCAGTGTAAAGGGAGAGGGAAAATACAAAAAATTCACTGAGAAATAAACCGTACTGCCCCGTTATTTTCCGTGGCAGCAGGCAAACGGGTAATTTTGTTGCTTCACCATTAAATATGAATATGTGGAAATCATTATACATATATAATGATTGTGTGCATATAATATATATATGACACAAGAGTGTTACATTTTGATAATATGGACTGTCACATGACAAAGGGCTCTCGCGGCTATGTGTGGGACTCCTAAGTGCAGCCTATATGGATCACCTTAAAGATCAATCCAATAGGCCTTCGTTTTAAAAAGCTGCAGATGTACTTTGATGTAAATGCCCTATGCTCCACCGGTGTGTTGACAAGGCACGAAGCAAACCGTCCTAAACCCCCGTCATTCTTCATACTCGGTTTGCACCGCAGGGTCCCGCTGTGCTCCGTTTCGTTGAAGTGTCGCGAGCCAGTAGCACTGAACGGGAAAGGCTTCGAGCGCGAGTTCCTTTCCAAGTCAACCGAGTACCGCGATAACACCACAACACTTCATCGCGCCCTTACCCATTTAGATACTGCATACACCCAGGATCTACAGAACAAATAAATTGAGTATAATTACAAGACCTTTGTTGATATAATTAGCTGTCCGAGTTTACAGATGGAAAATCATTAACATTCCCCATGTGTTGTTAATCTTTTCCATTGAAAAATTTAACTTAAGATAGTAAACAAAAATTGCACGCATATGGATTCAGGTATGTCACACTTGTGGGGGGAGCATGAGACTAGATTTAATAATAATAACAATAATATTAATAATAATTATTATTGTTGTTATCATTATTTTTATTAAAACGTCGGCACTAAGATACTATTCAAAATAAAGTATTGAATTCCATGCACCATCTGATTATTTCGAAGAATGTATCATAATGACGTAGCAAAATATTGATTGTATTAAAAGCACTGAACAATAAATCTCTCAAATTTGAACACATTTACTTGCGAATGTTGCACAAATCCATATAAGTATGACCGTAAGGATATCCTCGTAGGTAGCGCTTATCGGATTTTAACAGGTTTTGACCTCACTTTATTCGTGCAGTAAAATTTTGAGACACATACATCCTCACAGTTGCGTTCATATATTTGTAAGTGGCAGTGTAGAATAGTCTAATAATATAGGTCTAGTCTAATAAATATAGTCTAATAAAATAGGTCTATATTATTAGAATGTTCTACACTGTCACTTCCGAATAAACTTTCCCTATAACATTAAACGCTTTATAATTAAACTGATTTCATTGGCATGTGAGTAACACACCACTCGATTCTAAGTAAATTCAGAATAACCCTGCAAACCAAAATATCTACGTCTGAGGTACAAAATAGCAAGATTCACACATAGATAAGCAATTTAACATTTTTTAATCCAGTGAGCCTGCGGATAATATGGCCATACAAAATGCAAGATATGGCGTTTTTTTGTTTCACGTTATTAGGTATATTATCGATGAGTGCGATCTTATGTCCCTACTGATAAACAGTGACCTAGTCGACACTTAATTAAAAAAATCTTCACCTGAGAATAAATGATTAAAGTTATTAATGAAATTAGACAGTAAAATAAAGTAAATAAGACCGTCATATTCGTTTAGATGCCAGAGTGGCCTCTAACGGTATGGATACGTGTGGAAAAAAATGTTGAATATTGTCTTAGCATCGCTTTTTCATATGTACGGTGTATTAATTTCATTAACTTTATCTTAGCGTCCACAGCGTAAACCTCACATGAAACAGGCAAAATGCTCACTAAATTATATCGAAATGACGGTTTATAAAGCATTAGCTAGTCATCACTTAGTACAAGGGGGCCTAGTGGGGGTCAAAGGCCTGGAGCCAAATTATATGACGTGTCCCAGACACATCAAAAGTAAATTTAAACACAGCAAGCCCCGCTCCTACCACCGATGTGTTATCATTACCTGATATGCCTTATTTGTTTGTTTTAACCCATGTATTAAAAAAATACAAAAACAGCTATCATTCAGCTATTGATTGAATTAAGCCTTCCCAGACCATAACCGTGACATAGGCCTACTCCTGGCGCCAGTTCCTTTCAAAAAAGTAACACCTCACGCGTTCCTAGCATATCTCGTCTTATACTCACCAAACAGGTATACGCAACAAGTGTCTGTCCCTGGAAACGCTCCTTTATAGATTCTTCTCCTGCTCCAAGACTCGGAATGAATAAACACCTCATAAGAATTTGTTTCGATTTATGTAAACTCTGAGCGTGTAATACTTCAGTCATTATAAAGCATGTATTAAATAATTAAACCCGCTGCATAAATGATTATCGCCTAAACTCGGGGACTGTGATAGCAGTAAGAGACGATGTGACTTTGTACTCGTACTTCAAACAACGTATAGGTTAGTAGCAAAATTTTTGACGTGTTTAATTTTACTTCAGAAAGAGAAATAAACAGGCGAGTTGTTGTCTGATTGTACAGCGCTGTCACGAGTTCCTTCCCTCGCTGAGATCATCAGCATTATAAATTCAGACAAAGCGAGCTTTTCTATATTGTCAAGCATTAATGACGACGTAGTTCCATTTCCTTGATATCTTCAATCATAGTCACTTTTATGTCGCTGGCTAAAGTATATAAATACGTAATTCTTAAATGAAACAAATGCATTCTGGTAAAGGGCGAAGCAATCATAAAACCGGGCTCAGAATGCGAGAGGATAGCGGGGACTATGTGCAAGGAGAGGTCCGTAACACTCACAGCTAAACAACAAAGGGCGAGACGGCCAGGCAGAGGTTAATAGGAAATTTGTGGGCTGTTTGTATTCTGTCAGATTAGTAGTTTTTGTTTCGGTTTAATGTCAAAGTGACAAGATTCTGGTTTCTGAATTCGGCGCCGGCACTTCATAACAAGTCTATGTGGAAGATCAGAGACTATCCGGAGGTCAGCCCAAATGGACACTTAGGGTGTTTATCAAACTTCCCGCATTTAGACTGCGAAGGAACATCGCAACGAGGGAACTAACAACCTTAAAACAGCAGTACGCAGTAGCTGCGGCGTGAACGTTGAAGGGGCTGAAACGCGCTGTTGGAGGATTTTCGGCTAAATATGAAGTGACAAGAGACGGTCCTTATTGTGGGACGTCAACCGACTGGCGCCAAGAGGCTCTTTAACAAACTGAATCCGAGTTAATCAAGAGTCCACGAAAGGATTTCTTAAAGGTACACTCTGCAGTCCCGACATTCTTCCTAAACAGATATACGAATCCCACGGACGGGATGGGATGTTGTATTCCGGATTGACACATGCCAGGAATATTCCGGAGCAATTCTGGAGAAGACAACATGGCATGGCGATTATAACCCTAACCTCACACAGAGCACATCGCGTGATTCTCCTGGACCGTGTCATATTCTCAGTCCTGCTTCTAAAATAAATGCACACAGTTTACTCTTTATTAGTATATGGAGTTTATTATTTAAAAAATATGTCGACATATTTAATTGTGTTTAGCCATATATGTGTTACTATTCAGTCAATCGGAATGTATAAATGAATTGTTTGTAATACGGATATTTCGCAATAAAATTTGCGGCAATTGCTTTTGTTTTTATAAGCATTTTCTTTCATTAAGTTCTATTGCCGTCAGTATTTCACTGACTACATTTTACGTACTTCTTACAAAAATAGAAAAGCTACTGTAACCAGGATCGAGCACTCACCCCACATTTCTCACTCGAGTTTTGTCTTGAAATCTGCTCAGATGTTTTCTTTTCTCCTTGCTTCGACGCAGCATCTGGGTCTGTCTTTGGAATGACCCGGGGCTCAGATAAAAGTGCCAATGTCCGGTTTACTGCCCGCTTGTCCTTCGGAGAGAAGCCGCTCACAGAAGCGCACCGCTTCACTAAATCGATCGGATTTAGTGTAATTTTTTTAAAAAACAGACCAATATAATCACAATAGGAATTTGGCCATATGTCACTTTATTTTATCTAAATCAGTATGGGACGCACGATATTCACAAACAATCGCTTGCTAGTGTCCAAATGCATAAAAATATAATCTTCCTTAATAAATATGTGGTTAAAATAACGGAACAAAATATTTTACTGCATTTTATTTAAAATATATTTCGTTGTAGGGCACAAGAAATCTCCAATTAAAAAAAAACATTCGCTAGAAATATATTCAGAATTGCTTTATACATTTTGACTAAATATCACAGTTTACTATTAATATACATTAAATAAATACAAACCATTTTTCATAACGATCCAAATTAAATATTGAGTCATTTATTAAGGTCATGTTTCAGGGTGTGCATTTATTGCCCCGTACAAGGGTACAGAGCACCTCAACAAAATTATTAAGCGCAAGCCGAGCGAGGTGCTCTCTCCACCGGCTGAGGAGAGAAGGCTGACCCGGTGTTTGGCTTGAAGCTGGGGGTGGGATTTCCCGATCTTTTCTGTCATTGGTTAATATTTTATTCTGTTGACATGTTTTCTTACTGCTAATGCTTCCGACACCTTCTAGTCCACCCCCCTCTTCTCGTTCTTGGCCGGAGCTGTCAAAACCACGCCTATAGAGGCTTGCAATTGGTCCAGAAAGCGTAAAATCAGCAATCAAGGGGGCCTGGTTCATTAGTGTTGGGATCGGAGCAGGAAGGACATGTGAGATAGTCACAGTTTTACAGTGAACAAGGCAAGATCTAACCATTTAAACTCCGCGTCCGTGTAGAATGATTGCTCTCGCCGGCGCATCTCCGTTGCAAGAGTGATTTTATTCTTCTGGAAGCGTGTTCGGGAGGAAAACGGAAGCCCTGAATTTGCTCTCAAAGCGCGCATGCAGCCCATTTGACTGATATTATTACTGGACTTCTCGGAGCCTTCAGCCGCTGGAGTATTAGAAGCAGCAACTCATTTCTCTAACGCCTTTTTTCTCAGAGAAACGTCTCTGTTACGCGTCCCTTACTGTATTTGGCATCGCGATACTTTCGTTCTATTATACTTCTCCTAATTTTAGTAGAATCGCTCAGTAATTTGGAGACGTGGTATTTTCTTTCGGGGATCAACATAACTGCATATGATCATTTCACCTCGATTTTTGGATGCACCGATGAGAGATCCAGTTTTCACAGGGACTGGCATGGCTTATCACCCTTTCCACGCTCACCGGCCGGCCGACTTCCCCATGTCAGCCTTCCTAGCGGCCGCTCAACCTTCTTTCTTCCCGGCGCTCACGCTGCCTCCCGGGGCTCTCACTAAGCCAATCCCGGACCATACTCTTGCCGGGGCCGCGGAAGCGGGGCTCCACCCGGCACTGAGTCATCATCACCAGGCTGCTCATCTGCGTACTCTTAAGAGCTTGGAGCCGGAGGAAGAAGTCGAAGACGACCCAAAAGTCACACTGGAAGCTAAGGATCTGTGGGACCAGTTTCACAAACTTGGAACCGAAATGGTAATCACCAAATCTGGAAGGTAAGGAGAATATTCCTCTTTTAAATATTCCTCTTTTTTCCGCTGTAATTTTCAAAAAGCATCCCTCGTTGTACTTTTATTACGATAATTATATTTAGTTGTATTAGTCTGTGTATGTAAGTTGTCTGTGTCTTTGATCCAGATGTCTACGATGCAGAAACCCCAATACCTGAACATATATAGAAAATTAAAAAATGAAAATGCAAAAATAGTCAAATACGTGTTATAGTTGGATTTTAATGTATATCTATAACTTGCCTTCAACTCCTGGAAGAATTTATTAACCATAATAATTTTTCAACATGGTTTATTTTAATTGGCACAGACGTTATTAACTCTCAAATTCGATAGAAGCTAATATAACCGGTTGTCTATTGTCAGGAATATTATCTTTAGTGAAGGATTCTTGAGGGAAAAGTTCTTAGGTAATCTGTATTTGCGCGAGGCATTTGGATGCTCAAAACCAGGTTATTTTGGCCATGTTTTCCTGTGGGTATACAGGAAGACTACAAAGATTTTTAAAAGGGTGGGAAAAACTCCAGGAATTTAGTCTACAGAACCAGTATATGGATCAAACTGTGCATTCTGTCATGACAGCTAAGCTTCTGGTTTTTGTAAACAGGTTGTCTCTTTAAAAAGTAGATTGTGATTTAAATGATGGCGCAATGTCATAAATATTCTTCAAAGATTACTCTCGAAGTAGTAGACGCATGAAGAAGCATGGATGTGTACGTGCATACTCTTATATGCAAATAAAACGTCGGGGAATTAAATATACATTTGTCGAATGTTTTTCTTTACAGTTAAAATCTTTAATCATATGTTAATATACAGAGACCAGAATTTAGCATAACGTATTAAGGTTTTTTTAAAAGCATAACCTACAAGCTAAAAAACAAATTTCATTTAAATTTCTTTCACATGAAAATGTGTTGCGCTTTTAGTCTTACAGAGAAAATATAAAGCGAGTAAACACTGTGGTCTGCGGTATTCCTGCCCTGCAGTTAATACGGCCGCTTTATTTCAACAAAATATACCGACATTTAAAATGTTATTGTACAGCAAGAGCGCCTTTTTAGCTGAATTTCTGCTTTGTGACTATGTGTGTATCGCTATACAGTTTACACGGCTCATTCTGTTCTTCTTGTCTCTTTGTAGGAGAATGTTTCCTCCTTTTAAAGTCCGAATAAATGGTCTTGATAAAAAAGCTAAATATATCTTGCTGATGGATATCGTCGCTGCGGACGACTGCCGCTACAAATTCCATAATTCTCGTTGGATGGTAGCGGGGAAGGCCGACCCCGAGATGCCCAAGCGAATGTATATTCACCCGGACAGTCCGGCTACGGGAGAGCAGTGGATGGCAAAGCCTGTTGCTTTTCATAAACTCAAGCTGACCAACAATATCTCGGACAAGCATGGATTTGTAAGTAGCCTATTCGGCGTAGCGGACAATTATGAGCCTTTGTCTCGACGTCATGTACTCCTTTCATTATGTTATTGCGTTTATAACAGTGGAATCAGTAGTGGGAGCGGACCAAGTATACAGCATTATGAATCAGATATTGCGAGATACACGCACAGAATACGATTACAGTTCGCATCTGGCAGAACCCGTGTTAGTACGTTTGGTTTACTGGGATGCTATATTTTTCCAGTGCGGGCTATAAGAACTTAATCTAATGGCGAGCGGTAAAATTCGGTACATTCAAAATATTTATACATTATGCCATATGTATTCTGCAGCAATCTCATATTATTGATATTGTTATTATTATTATTATTAGTCAGAATGCATTTTTATGTATTTGAATTATAAACATTCTCGAGAATGTTGTGCTATAACATTGCATTTTTGTTATAACGTTTAAAAAGTTAGTATTAGTATTTTAAACTAATACTCTTGTCACATTAGGTAATGTATATTTTTTCATTGTTCCATTCACTAACCCGAAGATATCAGCTGGTGTGTGGTTTTTCGGAACACCTTGTCAATAAGGTGCTTTTCTCGGGAGCAGAGAGTCTGAGTTTGAGATTAAATAAAGTGGCGAAATCAGGTCAGAGATAGGAGGCGAACTCGGAAGATTCTACAGTAGGATGTCAACTCTCAGATTTTCTACACTGACACAAGGCCCTCGAGTATTCACTGGGTCAGTCAGTGGGATATAATTTGTATACTTGGCGCGAAAGTAATATGACAGTGTCATTAAAATCCAAAGACAAGCATGCAGCACTACACAACATTAAAATCCGCTTAAACCGATGCGCAAACTGGCTGCAAACAAATGCCGTATTTACATGCGAGGCGCCACCATTTGCAATTTGTTGCAGACAATCTTTTAAAGTATATTGGTTTCAGTGATCAGCTCGCCGAAGTGACATCCTTTCAAATGCCCCCAAAGAATTGTTTATTCACTGGTGTCTGCGTTTATTATCATAAGCGAAACACTATATCTTGAAATTTATTGTGTATTGTTTCAGTGCATTCGAAAGCGCGATGTTTACGTTGATAATGGTTATTGCTGGAATAAGCGATAACCAAGCTGTTGGTTCAAGAAATTATATTTGAAATCTCGCATATAAATATACACTTTTATTTTACTTTTTTTTAGTGGAAACGGCATTAATTAATACATTTTAAGAGTATTTATATGTAGCTAATTTGCTGACCTGTAACTAATGGAAGCGGAAAGGAAATATTATCACGAGATTTTTGCATTATTAGGGTACCTATGCTATGAATTATATGATATGTTAATAGGCCACTATGATCTGCTTCAAATAGTTGAACTGTTGAACACTAGAGATAGCAGAAGTAATAGCAGTGATTGGCGTATAAATTTGCATGATTATTGCGAAATGTAAAGTAAGTTATTTTCTCTTCTCCCATCAGACTATTCTTAATTCAATGCATAAGTACCAGCCCAGATTTCACATTGTGAGAGCGAACGACATTCTGAAGCTACCGTATAGTACCTTCCGAACCTACGTGTTCCCGGAGACTGATTTTATTGCAGTCACTGCCTACCAGAATGACAAGGTACGTATCGCATATAATCAATATTAGGCACTTTTGAGCATTTATTGCTCCGCCGTCATTTGTGTTTTTTATTGTAGTTTTTTTTAAAGGTTGCGTGAAACGTTTAAGCAAGTTTCCTTGTACGCTTGTTAGTCAGCTGACCCGACAGACTGTGTTCCTGGGTTTCACGGCCGAGGGAACATTCTATTTTATTTACATTTTTTGAGTTTGTCGGTGTAGTTTCAGAACTTATTCCGCTGTAAAGAATACTTTGTCTTACCTAGAACTTGACGTATTTCCTCGACTGGACGTTTAAATGCTTTTAGGGGTGACATATTTCAGAATGGGGGAGATGTGGTGATTTGCTTCGAGTATAAATCCTGTGACTACAAACTAATAACCTTAAACACTTGTAAAATATAATTCCTGTCAAAGTACAAGAACAGAGCTTTTTGTTGTTTCGGTGACAAAAGGAAAATGTCTGTGTATTAAGTTTCAAAGGGGCGCATCTCAACGTAATGTCAAACACAATAGCTGAAAGGAAAAAACTCTATTGGTCTATCTGTGTGTATTGTCACAACTATTATCAAACACAATGTGCATACTTTGGGTATTCACCATACCTCGATTTTCATGCACGTTCATTGAGCAAGTAATTGTGGTAGCATTATCTGTCTTTTTATGCAATGCTGTTTTACTTGGTGCAAGTGATATTTACTAGATTTAGCTAAGATGTAGATAATTCGTATATTAGTGTGGTAGTATTTATTTTTGTTCCACCTCTAATTCTCTCCCATTCACCGCCACCCCTCCCTGCTGATGCTAATTGGCGCCCGTGTCCGAGGGGCCTGGTGGGCCTGTTGGTGTCGTAAAGTTTATGGCAGAGAGTCACAATCGATTAGAAGGCATTCGGGCCTGCCAGAATGTCCGCGAGCTATACGCACTGCACAATCAGAGCGTGTCAGTTCCTGAGCGCGTGGCAAATGCGCGCGACTGAGTAGTCAGTTCATAGAGTCCATAATAATTCTGCACGCGCAGAGGAAAGAAAATGTGAGCAGACTGACGCTGAATGCGACGAACAAGTTTAATGAAATGCATATCGGGCTTAATTGCATTATGTGTACTGTTTTTATACATGAAATGTTTTTAAACGTTGTAGCCTTATCCAGAATCATGACGAGCGGCTCACGAAAAGCTGGTTGTATCATTCAAACAAAGTGTCTTAAAGCGCATAATTAAAAATTGATAGGTCTTAGGTCAGTCTAGTCTCCACTCATTTCTACTACTCTCTGCTTTCTCTCTCTCCCTCCATTTCTTCCTGAAGAGAATAGAGATAGAACCAACGCAGCAATGTTTAGTCTCTGAATTTCCTCCTGGGGGCGATGAAAATAACTTCCCATCATTAAGAATCCATTAATAATGCAAACGGTGCCGTGGAATAATTTGTAATGAAACACTTAGTGTGTTAACGGGGTACACTATGTGCGCTAGAATAACGCAAATAATGATGTTCACATGACCCATGGCACGGGTCACGAGGCGACACATGCTGACAAAGCGCGCTCTCAGTCGAGAACTTAATGAAACGAAACATTCACCAACATAATGGCTATTACTTACTGGAGATGTCGTCCTTAAATAAATAAAATATAGGCGTTTATCATGGCACTTGCGACAAAAAACAAGTGACGTGCTGCTTTTTTTAACAGATTAAAACGAATTCTGCTGGAGAATCGAAACATATTTTAATGGTAACGTAATTTCTGCTCATTTTCTCTAGATCACACAACTGAAAATTGATAATAATCCTTTTGCCAAAGGGTTCAGAGACACGGGAAATGGACGTCGGGAAAAGAGGTAAAGCGGCCATTATACAGTTTACGTGGCATTATTAAAAAATGAGAACAGTATTCCCTGAAGTCATTTTTGGGGATAAAATATAATTTATCTCGTACTTCGACACGTCTTTAAATAATTGTTTTAAAATATCTTTTTTGTTACAGGAAGCAACTAACCCTGCCTTCCCTACGTATGTACGAGGATCAGTGCAAGGTGGACAGAGATGCCGGAGACTCGGATGCCTCCTCCAGCGAGCCCACGGCTGGACGGGATGCTGTGCACTCGCCACTTGGACCCGTGTCCAGCCCCCTTCGCTTCAGCCGAGCCAGCCGAGGTATCTATGACCCACACAAAATACAGTTCCAAATCATTATTGGGTCTCGGCCATTATTTTGTTTCATATCCAGTTTTTTTTTCTCTCAGAACGACAGGTGCATATTTCACTTGAGCCATTAAGTAGCCTACATTTCCCCGTGGTGCGACATTTGTGCAGATTTTCTTCTGCGGAAAAAAATAAAACATGGAAAATGTAGCTAGTACCCTAGTACTGCTAACAAATACATAAAAGTATACATGCAAACGACTGAAATTCTGCTTGTATCACAAAATTCAAAATAAAGCAAATTCAAATATGACACAAGTAGTTCAAAACATAGCAGCGTATAGCTATAAACTAGTGTGGTCTCCACATTCTCTATATCAGGTTGCGTACCTAACCGCTTGTAAACTATTGTATTACAAAGTCATTTATGCAGTGCCGCGGAATTATTAAAAGAGTCCGATTGGATTTTTTTTAAAGAACCGTCCAAGAATGGAATCTGCTAGGCCTTTAATTTATTCAACAGTGCTGCGGGAGCGGAAGTGCTTCTTTAATAAGATGTGTGGCGTTAATACTAGAAGCATATGTTGTAATAGTCTTAGATAAGCTGTTCTGCCTTGACAGCTGTAGCGCGCAGAAAAGTTTCGGCCATTCATAAAGAACGTCTTAAGCTTAATATGATCCCTCTACGTTTTAGCCATCATGACTTTAGAAGGGAACTGGTGAGCCTAGTCGCAAATAAATAATGATATAGACCTACATCTGTTTTTTTTTTGTTATGTTAGCGTCGACTAGGTCTATGTATCAAAGCTTAACATATTTACATTTAAAATTACGCGGTTGTGTTACTCAACTTGTATATACTACATACATTTGAGATTCGCCTAAACTATGAATCGAATATTTCCCCCCATATAACAGCTTTTGCTAATTGGGGAAGTTACGTAGGCACCCACATTAAATAAGTAAAAGTTAGGTCTATATATGCTAATTCGCCCGAGTATACCGCTGGCTGACACGTAGGAAGGAAATGATTACAAAAAGGCACGCTAACAGTAAATCATGACTGAGCACGTAAAATAATCACTCTCCCGGTTTTTATGTGTGGGTGTGATTTAGCATTTTTATCCACTACTTTGTATTCACCTCGATTATTTTTTTTCGCAATTCTAAATGTTTATGCGTTTCAATGATTGATATGACTATAGTCTTTAGTTACTAATGATAACTTGCAAAAAATATGCATTTGTATATAATTTGCTTTTCTATTTTTGCCAGACGAGAAAGCGCTCACAGACAGTGAGCAGGAACTTGACCAACAAGATGAGCGTTGCGCTGGAGCGAGCAGCCCCGGTCCTGAGCCCCCATCTCCTTTCAGCCCCAGATGTGAGGAAAGGGTGAAAGAGAGGCCTAGTCCAGACAAGAAGGACGAGTACCCCGAGTCAAGGAAGCAAAACGACTCCATATTCAGTATCAGAAACCTTGAAAAAGACAAGTCGGAGAACAGGCACCGGAAAGAAGCGGAATCTTCCAAGAAAGATGGAGACTGTAGCAATTTGGGAGGGGGCAAAGATAGCTTTTCTCCCCTGATGGTACAAACGGAGAGTCCCTCACACTTCAGCGCGGGCCATTTGCAGAGCCTGGCGCTCTCGGGGTTGCACAGTCAGCAGTTTTTTAACCCTTTGAACACCGGACAGCCTCTGTTTATCCACCCCGGACAGTTCGCAATGGCCCCCGGCGCGTTCTCTGCCATGGGAATGGGGCATCTATTAGCCTCTGTATCCGGAGCAAGCGGCTTGGACAACGGAAGTCTGTCTGGCCAGGGGTCGGCGAGCACCCCAAATCCATTCCCCTTCCATCTTTCACAGCACATGCTTGCCTCTCAGGTAAACGGGTACTTTATTCTCTCTGCATATATGGTCTGGTTGATTTTACTATTTTCAGCCCTAGTTTAACAATATAAATCATAAATAAAAAGAGTACACGCACCATATACCACAACTTTTGTAAGAGTTTACATTATTGTAGCATGTCTTCTAAGGATTTGACACTTGTTTCCTATCCTGACTTAAATATACATGGTAGTATTCTATCATGGGATGTTCCCAGACGTAAAGAGCACAGACCGAACGACCTAGTTGAAAGACAGCAAAGCGTTTTCTTTTTTGGCTACTGAGCCAGAGCCTTTTATTTTTAGAAGTTGATTTATTAGCGCACGCGCCAAACGCCATATCCCGTTGTGTTGAAGTAGATGAAGACATTTTTTTCGAATTCATTTGTTCATTTGTAAATGTTCAGGAATTTTTGCACAGAAAATAATTTCGTTTATCAGAGTTAATGATTATTCTTCAGGAGGAATTAGTCAGTAACTAAGATGCAGCCCTTTTGTCCCTTGGTTAATAAACAGTAGTTATAAGGGTTAAAATTGTATTCTCGATTGCGCGTCCACACACACACACACACACACACACACACACACACATATATATATATATATATATATATATATATATATATACACATACATACATATATATCAGTTCAGGTAAATATTTGACCAGCGTTAATTAAAGCTTTAAGAGAATATCCTTTTACACCTTATCTTGTGAAATATTGACCGCCTTAAACCAATAAACGTGTCTAAAGGCTGTCTGCGTGCGCGTGACAGGTGAGACGATCAGCAGTCCTCTCAGCACGTGCTAACTTGCTCAGAGTCTGCGGAAATATGCGTGAATGAGTCCGACTGATCCCTGTTATGGAGCATATATGCTTTAGTAGTTATTGTTATAATCAAGTTTGTTTTGTAAATTTTAGTCTTTAATATTTTTTAAACCTCGTTGCAGGGTATTCCGATGCCGACCTTTGGCGGCTTGTTCCCGTATCCGTACACCTACATGGCAGCAGCGGCTGCAGCGGCATCTGCGCTCCCCACTAGCACCGCTGCTACGTCACTCTCCAGGAACCCATTCCTCAGCAGCTCCCGACCCAGGCTGCGATTCAATCCCTACCAGATTCCGGTGTCTATTCCCCAAAGCACAAATCTGCTCACCACCGGATTGCCAAGCAGTCTAAACCAAGGATCTGAGTCCTCAAAATCGGGCAGCAGGGAGGCGAGCCCCGTCCCCGAGCACCACAACCACAAGGCCGGGCCAAGCCAGCGAACCGGGTCTCCGAAGTCATCGTTGAAGGAATCCATCAATGAACTGCAGAACATTCAGAGACTGGTCAGCGGCTTGGAAAACCAGAGGGAAACTTCCCCGTCCAGAGATTCCCCAAAGTGAAAAATGGGATTCTCAAATCCTATCCATGACTTGGCTTGAAATACAGAGGTCAATAGGAACTGATTTTGTACAGCACATTACAGAGCATAACATTTTCGCTTGGATAATTGGAATGCCCGACAGGAGTCCCGGGCGTCACCATAGACGGTTTTAAAGGGGTACGCTTTCGAGAAGGTAAAACAAAAAGCATCGCAATATTCTGCAAATGGACAACCAAGGACATATCGAGCTCCTAGTAACCTTAATGGTTTTTAGTGGCTAAAACTTGAACCGATAGTAACGTGTGATTTCAAAGAAACCTGTAAAAAAAGAATTAATGGAAAACAACCAACTATGTTGCTGTTAAGGGAGTCGAAAGAAGTGACAACGTCAGTGTATTAAAAAAACTAGATATTAGATATTCTTCAGGGTAATAATGCGTTTTTCATGATGCAATGCGTGAATGAGTATGTATGTTCATTTGGTCCCCTGACACACCGGAAATCGGGGCGGGGAGACTAAAAATGAGGTGAGCTACATCCAAAAAGTAAAAGTGTATTTCAAAAGGGATGGAAAGGCGTCAGCGTTCCGTCATGAAGGGTTTCCTTAGCTGTCGCAGAGATCGCTTTTAATAAATGACGGACAAGTTTATCTGAACTATTTATGTAATTAGAAGAAAAATGATTCTGTAAATAAGCTATGAGGATCCCAAAATAAGAAAATTGGTATTAATTTATTCAAAGCTGTACATTGGCGTGTATATAATATTTAGAGTTTAACTCATTCCTTTTCCCATTTTACATGAACATATATTGTAAATTAAAACTATTTAGCGCTTGTTGGTTTGAAACAGAAAATGTTTCTATCTGTGATGCATTGCTGTTTATCCTGCCTGTGACACGTGAAGGAAACGTGCGCGCCATCTTTACATCGCTGCAATCGCTGACTACACTAATCATAATGAAGAGAGCTCCTGAATTATCACTACCTGATAATAAACAACGGGACATGCAAAGGTAGGAAAACCTCAGGTTTTTTCACTCCAGCACAGAAGAGATTTATTACATTCCTCTTCAAAATGGGCGCTATGTATTTAAATTGAAAGCGTATCTCGTTATGCTGGTTATTCGGGTAAATTCAAATGTTTCTTTTTTGTTGAATTCTCTCACAATTTCAATAAAAAATTAATGTGTTAAACGATTGTTTTGTATTATTCAGAGGTTAATATAAGTCTAGAAGAAAAATCTACATGTTCTAATGTAGGCCTATATGAAAAAAATAAGACAGTTCGGAGGTTTTGGTTACTGCCCGCGCCTTAGATTACCCTTCGGTACGGCATACAGCGCCCCCTGCAGTCAGAACGCCTGTCCTCCGCTGATCATTCTTCGAAAGAACAATAATCACGATTTCAGTTATGGAAAGATACCGGTATATTTTCTTGTCATGTACTCTGCTATGATGTGATATGGAGTCTATTTTCCAAAGAAAAACAAACGAGACTGTCATAATTGAACGTAATATAAGAAACATGCAGGCTAATTTAAAGACTGAATTGGAAGTCTAGAATCTTGTATATAGAAAAGTTTGGGTGAATACACGTTTAATAAAGTAAAAATGAACATTAGCAGGTACAGCTATACAATGAGTTTTTTTAGTACAATCCGGTAGTATAGAACATTAACCTTAATGTTAACGGTATATGTTGCGGTCGTTTAATTAAGAAAAATTTATTTTTTGCAGTCGAATTGTACAAACATTGTTCCGTCTGGGGAGCTGTGGGTAAAGGGGAAGCGCATACGAACCAAAAGCTGTCACTGGTATTCTGATCTATCGAATAATTCGTTAAAATGGTTAAAACCAGGACAAAGCAACGTGTGTAAGAAAAACATTGTTCTTGAAAATACCAATAAAGAAAAGCAGGCAGCGTATTATTTAAGGCTAGTCATTTAATTCATGTAATCCACACACACATACGCACCTGTTACTATTTGTAATCATCAAATATTTATTTATTTATTTATTCCAGTGGCATACATTCACGTTGTATAAGATTAAATGCTGTCTATTATTATAAATTGATATCTGAAACACAGAACATGCACAATAATTTAAATTGACAAATTATTATTATCATTAAATTATACTAAAGAAATGTAGTGCTGCATACAATCGTTCAGAAAATGGACGAGCATCAACGTTAGGATACTGTACGTGCGGAAAGCCGGAGTTTCTATTTTGGTCCGCTTACTGATTGTTTTTATCTGAGCTTCCTATTCGTTGCAGTTCGGTATTGTTTCTTTTTGAATATATATATAGCAATAGAATAGTAGTTTTGGTATTTATAGTTGCGTTATGTTTAATACGGAAGTTTTGCTGCCTCCCTTTCAAACTCTTTCAATAACACATTTCCCTTGCGCATTGTACGGCACTTGTTTAATTTAACTGTTTGAGAATCACTGGTGAAAAAAGAATAGATGTTAAGTTTAAAGGGTGCGGAATATTCTCTACTCAAACTTGTCAAATATTATTGTTTGTCGACATTCCAGAAAAAAAATAAAGTTGTGTTGTGACGGGAAATTACACTACATATAACGAAATTCGATACAATTTAAGAAAAAAAAACGTACCAGACGGGTAAATTTCTGAATGTGAGTATATTATAATGGCAGTTTTAGGATATTTGAACCTCAGAATAGAAGGGGATTAAAATATCTCTTTTTTTATGTGTAACTTTCATCCGCGCTTGAATTTAAAGTTTGCTCTAGGCAAACAGTGGCAGATATTGGCTGGAGTCCCTCGACAGTTATTTGCCGTTTAGCACGTCTACGCGGGCTACACAGAGAAGGCCGATACCGTTTGTAACTACGGGTTGAAATAATAAAAATCAGTTAAAATATTAAATATGTTGTGTGCCGTTGTAAAAAGAACCTACAGTAATTTTAGCAATGAAAAGTAGCCCATTGAAGGGACTAAAAGTTGGCTACTTTTAAAAAGTTTCATAGTTTTGAATAGGCCTACTAATTATGCTAATTAATAACTGACGACATAAAATTGGCGTAATAGGTCAACACAATATTATATATTAAGAAATACCTATAGTTAAATAGAAATTATAAGCTACTGCCTAAAAATGTACGAATAGCCTAAGTTGTGTGACCCGCGTGTTTTACAGTATAAACGATGGCATGATCCGTGTGCGTCTCGCGGTTTTTACATGCATGTGCGCGCTTGTGCCTGTGTATGTACATGGGGAGAAGGACGATGCGGAGGATGGGGGGGGGGATATACACGTATCATAGTGAAAGGGTTAAGGGCTGCGTCGGGGAAGCTGGGGAGGATGGGCGCTCGGACGCCTAGTCTCTCTGGCAGCAGACAGTCTTTTGTCCAGGAACCGGCGCCTGTCGCCTGCCTGCCGGCCACACAACCTCCCCACACCCGCTCACAAAGGCTAAGGCAGATCCCGGGAGCTGCAGCTCCTAATTAGAGAGCCCCTTTCTTGTTTCTTTTCTTTTCTTCCTCCTACGATAATCACGAAACTCTCGGTTTATTAAGGGGCCATTGTTACACTCTGTTATCTCCAATTAACAGAGAGCCGCGCGACCTCGCACTCTGGCAAAGGAAAAAAACCTGTCTAAAACAATCAGTCAATGGCTGATCAATAGGCTCCAATGGCTACCTTATAGACAACAACTAACGATTAGTAATTGCACGGGGGTAAAAGGGGCAAGTCGGCTTAGTTTCTTATTGTTAAGAGGCAGAGTTTGTTTTGTTGTAACTATTTTGATTAAGTTACATGTATTGGGCGCTATCACGCGATAACGTCACGCGACTGATTAGTCAGATGTATTTAACACTTTCGACAGTTTGATATTATAACTTATGAAAATAAATAAATAAGATAATAAGGGGAAATGATAGCTTTCTTAGCTGACACCTCTGTGACAATGGTATACCGGGTGGAAACAATTTATGAACAATTTACCCGAAGTTAATCAATCACCTCATTATCACAGAAGATTGTAACTATTAGGATGTATCGGCGAATTTAAGAAACACGTCAATTAAACATTACCCGACCCGGTACTGTTAATTACTTTCTTGCTAGTTAAAAATAAATTTTTAAAAAGTAAAATGTACCAGTCTATCATTGGGACCGATTTAACATGCTCTAAATCAATGAAAAAAAGCAAAAGACCAAGCTAGCCTGATCGAAATATTTCACCATGACTAAAGACATAACCATGACGAAAGAATGGCTTAGCGTTAAAACACCGAGCTGTCAGTCATCACCGAGAAGTAACAGCTCACACAGCGGCCATCTGCTCACAGAAGTCCGACGGCAGACGCACTTATCTAGGCCCGCCCCCTCTAAAAAAAATACATCAGGAACCTTGAATTGGGTGAGAATATAGACAAGCCGCACTCGGCTGGAGACAGATCTCCTGACAGAGATAAGCGGCCAAGGAGGCGAATCCAAATATAGACCATTGGCCGGTCCTAAAGAACTGAGCGCGCTGGTGGAATCCGATAGACATGATCGCTTTTCAATGACCAATAATATAGGATCTTCATCATACGCATCTGGAGTACTCGCCTGTCCATTTGCATTTGATTTTACATTTTATTTGAATTTGATTATGATATGTATATAACTAATCAACAAATATACATTACAACTAGCAATTTACGTGTTTTTCAAACAAAACAAATTTAAATTAGTCACAAATAAAATTTTGAAATCCACTATAGCCTTATTTAATTTAGAAGCCAATGTTGCCATATATATGTGTTTGGTCCACATATACAGGATGGAATTCCAGCCAGCGCAGGACACGTTAATAGATGTCTATTTACACACCAGGACAATGTCGGCCTAGGTGAATTCATAATCCAGGGTCGTCGAAAAAACAAGGAACAGTTACTCTGCATACTGCAAAGTTTGTTCATACTTAGCATTTTTGAAAGAGTTTGATTTTTAGCCAGAACGCGTGACTGGCATTAACAGATTGTAATGCCAACCGAGACAATGAGCCTCAAAGCGGAGAATCATCGCCCCCTATTGGAGACATAAATACATAACTATATCAGTATAGTCACCAGTCACCATGAGTGCCTTGTCAGTTACTGCGGTTTAACTATTGTCACTTATATTAATAGGTAATTTACCGCTGCCACTGTGACCAAGGCGTCAAGAAATGCTTCATGAAATAAAACCTGTAAGCCATTTAAAATGTCGATACAACTGCTTTTGCATTTTTTATTGATATTACAACAATTAAGGTTGTAACTGTTATGACTATAGTATCAAACCTTGGTACAGCCCAAGACAAATATTAGGTGACAGTCAGTAGGTATGAAGGTGTCAGGTCACGTGTTTGTCTCTTAACCCAAAAAGAATCGTGTTCAATGACCATGTGCTACCACAAGATGTCACAATAACTCCCTAAAGTAAAAAGGAGTCAAATAAGTGCACGCATTTGTATATATGTAACCTATTATACACACATAGCATAACCAATATAAACGTATACATTTCTGTCTAATGCCAGGTGACATACTGAGACTTATAAGGTCAGGTATCAATAAAAGAATATTCTTAGCACATATTGATATATGAACACAATATTATATTGTGTTATGAATATATTGTTATGTTATTCATATTATATTCACCTGTAAAAGATCTGTAAAGAAAAATGAATGATTATAGTTTTCTTTATGGGGTTGTGCAGTGGTTAGTGCTGCTGCCTCACACCTCTGGGACCAGGGTTCAAGTCTCTGTCCTGCTTCTAAGTGTGTGGAGTTTGCATGTTTTACTCATGTCATTGTGGGGTTTCCACTGGGCTCTGCAGTTTTCCCCTACAGTACAGAAACATGTGGATTGAAGGTGGATTGGAGGTATCAAATTATGGGTTGGTTCTCCCCCCCCCCCCCATCCTGGATTATGCCTTGTGCCCATAGCTTCTGGGATAGCCTCTGGACCCCCTGACCTTGAATAGGACAAGCAGGTACATGTGGACGGATGCTTATTTTTTCAAGACATTGACACACAGAGGTAGTATACTGATAAAAGTTTAAAAAAAAATTGGCTCCGTCTAAAAAATAAGAAAGCATCATTAAAGCATTATTTAAAATAAGTGTAATTTGTCAAAACATGTGGATGCTGTCAAACTGATTCCCAAAAATTCATATTGCTGCTATGACGTGTCTATGACCTGTGGCCTGTACTATGAAGCGGGGTTACTGGCTAATCGGGGTAACTTGTCGGATTTAAGGTACCGCAATTTAA
>JABFDZ020000103.1:889948-909906 GCA_019775955.2 Pollimyrus isidori
TTTTCCCCAGACTACCTTAAATCCAACAAGTTACCCCGATAAGCCAGTAACCCCACTTCATAGTACAGGCCACAGGTGATAAACAAAGCCGGAGTTAATGCCAGATAATAATAGATTCAGATCATAGCTGGAGTATATAAATGCTGGGATATAAATAAACAGAAATACAGCTACAATATCTATACAATACTTACTGTATATTAAAAACAATAACCCAAGTGGTTTTGGGTTTATTTACTCTTGACAGTTCAATTACATTTTTATGACCACTAATTCACTTCAGCTGACAATTCTATGAGCAGATCTTAACTCAGCCCAAACATTTCTGAAAAGAGAATCCAAAAACAAATAAAATAAATGCACGTAAAACACCACCAAAATAGTCTTTCTAATCCTGAAATATGCAACATCCAATAAAGTGGCATTTTACAAGCAGCATTGATCTGACCATTAGCCTTGGCTGCTGGAGGTAATGTAGTGCCGGGGAGCAATTCTATTGGCCAGTTAAGTAGAACTCAACCACCAATTAGTAATCAGTAATTGGTGGACATGTTTGGACCAAAATACAATTGAATCTGGATTCTGCGATTGTATCCTCTTGCTCGGTAAGTGACAACATCGGGGGACCCCCATTGTTTTGCTGTTAGAATCTGGCCCTCGGTGACAAAGAGTTTTACGGCGTGATCTAAAATATAGACTGATCCTTGAGAGAAAAACATACCGAGAATCAGAACGATCCTCGAAAGAAAAGCTCCTGCGCATTGTCCAGACTCCTACAGCACGAGTGTGTCGTGGGCGACTCAACGTCGATTAAGACGAGACGCGTCGGCTAAACAAAGGGCCGCCGGACACGCTAACTCGGCGTTTCCCAATCCGGCCCTCGGGGACCCACGGCCGCTCCACGTTTTTGCTCCCTCCCAGCTCCCGGTCAGACAGTCTACATTTTTGTAAGGGAGCAAAACCGTGGACAGAGGCCCCACTGACTCCCTTTCCTGCTCTTACAGCCGGACCACACAGACGTTTGGTGGCACGTTCACGTGGAGCATGACCACCTCTGGAGACCACGGAGCTATCCATCCAAATGTAGAGCGTGCCCACCCGGACCCTCCTCAGCCCCCCGTCGCGGCAGATGGAAGCAAAGCAGAGAGTAATTTATGAAACTCTTCACAATTCCTTCAACAAAAGCAGAGAAACAGGTTTCGGCAAAAGAAAAAAAAAAAAAAAAAAAAGAGGGGATAGATCCCAGCATGTCATTTGGCAGCAAGCATGAGTCTTAATTCCGCAAAATAGGATGTAAATGATCTTAAAAGCTCGATCCATTTGCACCAAATTCCAATACATCTAAGTGCTCACGGCAACTGAAATTAATCTGCTTTGTGCCAAGGTGCAAAAGACTCAAAGAAGTCTGTCTTCTGATCTAACAGCCTGCAAACGTTAAGGAGTAAATAGCAGAATGCAGCTCAGGCGTGAGTGATATTAATGCTTGACCCCAGAGAAATCATTTGCTCCCAGCCCTCATCCCTGTGCCCCCTGCCCCCCCCCCTTGCTGACATGGAGATGAACACTAGAGATTAACAAAGACTAACAGTCCCTGTCATGATGGACGGACCTCTGGGCCTTAGAGAGCTAGGAGACTAAACTAGCTGGTTCTTTTAAAAACATACAATCGTCTCACACGTTCCTGGGTTCA
Organism: Pollimyrus isidori; assembly: GCA_019775955.2. Lineage (NCBI taxonomy): Eukaryota > Metazoa > Chordata > Actinopteri > Osteoglossiformes > Mormyridae > Pollimyrus > Pollimyrus isidori. The sequence goes on from JABFDZ020000103.1 coordinate 891,639, forward strand.
GTCAGTGTGTGAATGCCGCGCAGACCAACTCGCAGACCAACTCGCAGACCAACTCGCACACAAAATCTGCCACTCTTTTGTTTTATCACACCCACCGAGGATGCCTTCCGCTACACTAACACAACCTGCTTTACCCGAATTCGTGTGGTCTTTGATTTACTTTACCGCCAGAGAAACGCAGACACCGACACAGGTGAGACTGTAGGTGGGGTTAAAACGAACGTGAGGTCAGCAGCCTGAAGACGGAGCAGCGAAACCTTCACTCCACCCAGCCAGGAGGGAAGCAGTTTGTTTGCGGCGTCGGTCACTCTAAAAGCCACGCGACGGCATGCCGTCGACGAGCCTTCTGTGTTCGCGGAAGGTGCCGAAGGCTATCAGGGGGCCGAGGTGTCCGCAGCACACTTCTGGCATGTGATGTGGGTCGACTCGGCGGTGTCCGTCCCGTGTCACATGACGAGGTCCTCTGGCGCCAGTCACGTCTTGTTTAAAAGCAGACTGGGACGAAGCCAAAGCTATAAGTTCAACACAGAGGATGGATCACTTTGAGAGTCAAAATGAGAAGAGATTTTGGGGTTGGGGGAGGTGTTGATTATTGTTAGACCTATGATAATGATGGGATATCAGTATCAGTCGGTGTTTTATGAAATTAATGACATCAATGTTTGTCATCAATAATGTAAATATCTTACAAACAAAATTGCTTTTTTTTTTAATAGCCGTGCAGCTCGACAAGTAGCCGTTCTAACAGTACAAAGGCCATAGTTTCAAATCCCAGGGAGTGGACATAAATTATAACCTTCTACTGTAATTCACTTTGGATGAATGTATAAAAGCTAAATGTAAAATTAAGACCACACACTATTTAGAACGGGGGAACTTCGTGATTCCTGCCTGTGGGTCTTTCATAGCAGATGTCGCTTGAATTAAAACGGCACGTAATGCTATTTTATGCCTGAGAAATGCTGTAGAACTGAGATGCTGCCCACAACTGTACATTAAGCATCGATATCCATTGGCCATTGTAATGTATCCCTTTTTGTGAGTTCCAGTGGTTACCTAAATCGCACGTCAGAAGAGCCAGGTACGTACACTGATGTGAGGATGTGACACAGTCTAGCAGGTTAGCTTCGCCTGCATTTTGTTTCGAACCCTGAAAAATATGGCCTGACTGAATCGAACGACGCTACCTTCAAAAACCTAAAACACGGTGGTGCTTCTTACTTTTAACTCGTACAGTACTATTCCAATGCTAAAATTACTAATACTACTGCCACTAATTATACTACTAATGTTCCCTATCTATGCATCCATGCCTCATCCATTCATCATCTGATGCTTATCTGGGTCTGGATAGCAGGCATCTTAAGCTTCCAGAGTGTAAAAGTATAAAGAAATGCAAGCATATGTGACAGGAAGCTTGACAATTGATCATTACAGAGAATTTCAGGACAGGGCAAAATATAGAATGATAAAACATTTTTTTTATTACTTAATGGAAATTAAAGTGGGAAAAGGGGAAAATAGCATATTTAAAAAGCAATGCATGCCGTTATTATTTATAGCAAATGGATAATTTAACAGTGTGTTTGGATATTATTCCTTTTTATTGAATATGTAAGATATGTCATAAACACTTTAAGAAATTGAAAAACAATACATTTTGTAAATAAAATTAAAGGTCTAAGTAATAATAAAAAAGTGAAAACCGTCCTATTTATAAATTCGACTTTTGTGTAAGTTTCGAGGCCACTCTGCTCACTATACTCACTCCCATGCACACCTTCTGGTATTGGACCGACAGTCAAACGTAAACCTTTCATCTTGCCCAAATAAGGAACAGCTAAAGGTGTGTACCCAGACTAATATAGTTTTTTTAAAAATCACCCATTATTCTGAGTCAATAGGATGCTTGTCATTCAAAACAAGCTGCCTGCAAGTGGCCCCCAATACAGGTACCTCTACGGCCGACTCCGAAGCGATTATCATACCATCAGGCAAGAGACCAAATTTAATGTCAGGCCTTCACTGGTGTTATAATGAAAAGACAGATGTCAGAATTCAGTGCGAGTTCACAGAAATGGTCGATAGGATTCATTGCATGCAGAGTTAATCCCATAAAAAAACAAAATGTTAACTTCGTACAGGCCTACCCCAGGAGTGAGTGTGTGATATCATTCTCTTAACAACATTCTCAAATGCTATGCTTGGGCAGCCTCTCTGTACCCACAATGCTCTGCTGGCACCGGGGGCGGGGTAGTAAAATAACACCGGTGGATGCCGTGTGAGGATACGCTCGCTGTGAGAAATATGGGTGAACTTTCGATGGGGCTCCGTGATCCTCTGCTTAAAGCGCGTGCTCAGGTGGTGCCCATGTATGAAGAGACCGGAGGGACGCGCAAATAAAAGCAGCGGATGGAGCGTCAGAGCCAGGCGATTCGCTCGGCGTCATTAAAACTACAGCTTTGAAGGACAGTGATCAGGCGAGTTAAAGAAGTAACCGACGGTGCGGCAGACACAAATATCTCCTGTTGATTCACGTAAGCCTCCCTTTTCCCCATCCTCTCCCAATTACACAGGACAATGTTTTGGTAACGAAAGAATATCCACCCTCTCACCACTGTAAATCACCCGTAGGAAACATGACATTTGTAGCGGCCCAGTTACCCTCTGCTTGGCTACCAGGACTGGGCAAAGCCCCCACATCCAACAGTGCGGAGTTGGTCTGTATTTATAATCGTGCGTTTGTATTTATATACGCCTTTGAAACTTGAAAGATTTGTTCCTGCAGAGAGTCAAAATATTTGTTGGATTCCTAGACATTTGTTTCCCTGATACTTTGAACCAGCTTTAGTTTGATCTCTTCAAAAAATGTGACCGATTTATTTCAAACGATGTTAGTTCATTGGACTTTCCACTCCTGGGCGGCAAATCCTTATTAACTTGCAACCAGTATGACCGAATACCAGGAGTCCTTTAAAACTAACGAATTCAGACAAACGTTCTCTGCATTTAAGATTATTAAATAATTTTGTTATGTATGGCGAAAAAACTGTAACCTGGTAATATCTAATATTATACTTAAGGTCGTTTATTACTGCAAAAGGATGTAAAATTACATTTGCGAATGGGGATTAACTGCAAAGATGATAAAACACTACAGCTTTCACGGTATTTTTTTTCTTAGGTGATCACCCATAATCGCGGTTATCACAAATGCGCATTCTACAAATAAGGGATAAACACTTAATTATTAGGCCGAAAAGGCAAACCAATAATTGTCCAGATGATAAAGTAAACCTTTTAATATAATCAGGATTAGTTTACCTCAATCTAACCTTTAACTAATAAAAAAGTAGCCTACGGAGCGACGAAAAGTGATTAAAAATAAGTCTGAGCTGATGTTCTTTTTAAATATGAATATAGGTTACTTGGTACAATAACTATATTATTCGTGTCGGACTTGTATATGAAATCCAAATGCGAATTTGCACGAATGAAGAAAAAAACGATATATGAAGTTATAAAATAGTTAATATATATAAATATATAAATAATTGATGATTCGAGAAGGCAAAGAGTTCATTTCTACATTTCCGGTAAGCCGTCGAGTGATTTGAGCGCAATTCTGAATCCTGGATCTCCGTGTCCGGAGATAATAACTGTTATCATTGTTATTTTCTGATAGAATAAATCACGTCACATCACAATGCGGTTCGAATATCCAGATACGAAAAGAAATTACAACAGAGAGATACAAATATTAAGGGAATGACCAAATAATATATTAATATAAAATAATATAAAAATATTAAAACAGGAGCTATAGCACGGTTACAGGGATAGGTAGTAAACACCGTGCAGCAAAATGTTCATGGCTAAATATAGTGGCTAAGTGTTCCATTACGTTTCACCTTTACTGAAAGTAAATACGTCAGTTGTAATTTCGTTAAAGGTAGGCTATCAGGCGACAGATTTGCGCGGTTATTGAGTTCTTAGTTCCTATTTTTGTTGTTCTACTCGTACTAGATTAACAACAGTAAAGGTAAATGTGTTCAGTTATTTTTCACACATTGGTCATAAAATAAGTCCCATTCCCATGTGATTTAAACAGCAGCATTAACGTCACAAAAATGAAAGTTTCATAATAACGGCAGTGCTGATTAAAAATATTTTCATTCGTCAATAAGACTTTGGTAAACAAACGTAAAATAAAAGATTTTGGGGGGAAAAACTAAATGTTAATTTATAAATAGAACGCACGGATACAACTAGAAAAGACTATTCAAAATAAATATACGGAATGTGCATTTTTATTATTTATTACATAACATGCTTTTGTTATTTATTCTGCATTTTAATGCGTTAGAGGTGTAAGCAGAAAACCTTTACAGAAGGCGTTTTAAGTACGAGCGATTAGCTGTGAAAATATTGTAATTTACAGAAGGTGTATGAGAGAAACCTAACTAACCTAGTTACAGAAATTATCACAAAGTTCATTACCATGCTTTCATTTGAAACAATATTGTGACCTCAAGGATATTGAATTAAAAGAAATTTGTCAGTATTAGCATATTCAGAGCCATAGACGCGTCATGTAATAAGCGACTTAAGCAAGCACGTAGTGTCCGTTAAACAGCACCCCCCCCTTCAAAAAGCACACATTAACTTCATTCTGCTCCTGGTCCTAATTTCTAAACCACGTGACGGTGGGAGTGAGTGAAGTTTAAATTCCCTGTAAGAAACCCAGCTCTTTTCAGCCCCTATAAAAAATTCAACCATTTTATAGCACCATCGTATATGCCACTGTAAGGTGCTGCCTCTTGTGTTGGAGGAACCCCAAGAAGGGCCAGCTTCTTTGGGGAACAAGGGGGTTACCCACCCAAAAGGGGCTCTCTCCTGCAGTCCACTGAAGGTAAGGCCGGCTGCGTTCAATCACGTGTGCTTAGTTCGTATGTGATTCACGTTGACGGGTTTTCATACACATTCAAACTTGGAGCCAGGTTTGTCGTACCTGCTTTATTGAAATGCGTACGTAACGAAGGAGATTAAGAGTAAATTGAACTTTTATTTGAGTGAGAACAAGTAGGCCTTGCAAAAAAAAAAAAGCCGGAATGTTTCAGAATGCGCATTGTTGCATAATAATATCACGCAAACTTTTGATTTAGTCACCAGATACTACCAGATAATGCAGCGAACCTTTACGAAAACCATTTTCTTATTGTACGCACTTACAGATTTAAAGATAAACCGGCCCCACGTATTTAACAAAGCACATAAATGGTGAAATGATAATGTAAATCAGGTATTATTGTTTTTTTATGTCTTAAATTCGTCATTCGCAGTAAGATGATGCTTAAGGGAGTATAAGATTCTTTTACGACAAAATTTCAAGCAAAACTTCAATGAAGTAGGCCAATATAACCTGATAATATAGGCAAACTGTTGAAAGCGTACAATAACTTAAATAATACGCACCAGGCAACACAAATGCATTCTCTAGTTAAACCATATATATATATATATGATCTTGTAAGCTTTCAGCCAGTCGTCATGGTTATATGGTTAAAGTACTCCACTGTTCGGTTTAACTGATATTGAACCGGTTATTAAACAAATAGGGACACATTTTTGATTTTGAGGTATATTACAAAAAATGTGAATATAAATATGGGGTAAACGTGAAAATGTTTTTATATATACACATATGTAACTGACAATATATTAAGTTACTCCTACCATTTAGTCAGACAAAATTAAAGCAAATGTCTCAATGGCGTTAAAGTAACAGAAAAATAAACAAGGTACCGTGTATTGTTAAATGGCTTTTTAGAAGGATGTCAGAGGGGGCAGGAGGTTAGGCTTTTGTTTTTCTGTGTCAGTTGGGAAAAAATGTTGGCCCAAGGTGTTTAGAGGAAGAATACGTGTCCGCTTAGGGCCGCCCTTGGCACCTTTTGGCTGGTCAGCTCTCGGCCATCTGTCACGTCACCCCATCTCATCGACGATGCAAAGAACCGCAGCGCCACATACACCTGAGCCGTTGGTTCTGTCTGGGGAAAAGGTTCGGAAGATGACGAATGACCAGGAAGACCATGCAGTTTGCTCATTACCTTATACGCATCATAATACTTCACCAACCCTGCAACTTCAATGGCTGATTTATGGTTCTTTCCAGGACAATATTTCTTTGAAATCCCAATTTTTAGCATTTTGCAAAGAAAACGTGCATTAACAAAGGTGCCCAGGTGAGCATTCAGCTGATCCTCTGGGACAGGCACTAATCGTTCTTTGGGGACCTCGGTTACATTCACATTCACGAAATAACTTAGATGTGGCTCGCGTCCCAGGTCTAAGCTTCTCAAGTATTATAGTACTTTTTGTTGATCACAGTTCCCGTATGTTAAAAAACGGAAATGGAATGTTTTTGGGAAAAGCATCGAAAGCGAATCGATCAGAACAACACGCCAGAAACACCAAGTCTATCTGTATATCGTATAATCTTTCTGATGGGGGAGGAGATGGAATTGAGTGTGTGTCATGGAGGCGATTAATACGAGCGTTCGCGAGAGATAAATATCCGCTGGTGACGAGATTATATGACTTTTTGAGGGGCTGAGCACTGAGCAGCGGAGGTGTCATGGTCCAGGGCAACGTCACTGCTGCGGTGGGAGAAGGGGAAGGGGGGGGGTCGGCGGAGGGGCCCAAATAATTCACTGTGGTGTTTTAACAAATCAAAGGGTCGAGCTGGAATTTTTTTTTCTGATTCCAAGAAAATATCACGTCCAGACTTCCCCTTTGCTCAAATCGTGTGGCGGACTCACGGTACAGATCAGACGTGTCGCGGCGCGCCACCGCAGGATTTCACGCTGTAGGTTCGGTCTCAGGAGACTTTCTTTCATAATAAAATCGCAGGTCCTACAAACAGGGCAGATCAACATTAAGATGCTGAGCAACACGCCCACGCTGTAGCAGCATGACGGGAAAGTAACGGTACACTCCCGTTACCTCTCACTGAGAACAACCAATTGCCGTTTGGACAGAGATGGAGGACTTCAGCACCTATATTTTATGAGGTAAAATTATGTCATTACATGGTATTGAGTTTTATTATTAAAAGAACGGAAATCCGGCTTTTCACCAAACGAGGCAACTTGGTGTTAAGGCGCTTAAAAGATCACTTTCACTATCATGCAGGTTGTTTAGTCAAGCTTATTATCAATTTAAAGTGTAAACAAGCTTTGCAAAAATAGGAAATATTTTTCCTTAAGCGCACGTGGCATGCAAAGAAATGTGTCAAACTATATTTATCGCAGCGGTGATTAACGTTTGCAAAGAACAAGATTATAATTAAAAACTGTTATATGCCATTCGGCGTGATGTTATCAGAAACTTATAGCTAATGTCAATGTGTGTTTTACATTGAAATGTAGACGCCTCTGCGTGTAACTAGGCCCGTGTTGGCGTCAAATTCGGCGTTTCTAGTTAGAACTCAATCAAGAATGTGCCACGATGACAGTCATCACATGCTGTTATATCAGGAGTAGCACCAGAGTAGTAAGGTTATAGGTATAATTACGATTCATATTATAATTTAATAAATACATAACTACATAACCTTTCCTCTGACAGCCGTTTTTCATTAGGCCGCGATTTGTCCTCATTTTACGCTTAAATCAATTTAGTATTTTGCTGCAGTTGCGTTTATTTAAAGTTTCAAAATTATTATGCCATTTTAAATGAATGGATAAAACTATAACCCGCGTAAAACTTGTAAGGTCCACGCTTTGAATGCGATTTAATTTTTGCTTACATTTAGGGGTTAAGGTTGTAGAACGAAACGTGCAACAGCTGTCGTAATATTATAACATTATTTTTAAAAAACATTTTCGCAATATTGAGTATGTTGTATAATTTTCCAATATTTTATTCTACAAGGATTAGGCCTCAGTGAATTTTCTGGTTGACACGGGCGTTTTCTTTATTATTTTTCAAAGGATTTTAAAAGAAGAAATTTAAAGGATATATTTTTAAAATGTGTTCTGTTTTAGTGAACAATATTTAATATATTTTGGACAAGCAAAATAAATGTTAATGTGTCATCTGTGAAATTCTCCCTAATAGGCCTATTATCTTGCTCATCACCTACGACGCAATGATGCTGTTCAACTCGATGGCCTAAACGTTACCTGCGAATTACACTGTAACAAATTATCAAAAAATCAGTAATAAAAAGTTAAACGTTTTTATGTCATTAAAATTCATTTGGTTGTCTTTAATCTCCCATAATTCAGGCAGATTAAACAAATTTATATTAAAAAAAACTAACCCTGATTATTTTAAATACTTAGAACTCGTGGCCATAGGTGGAAATTAGCGGGAGAACATTTTAAACTGAATTTGAGAAAACACTTTTTTACACAGCATGTAGTTAGAGTATGGAATAGTCTTCCTGATAGTGTAACGCAAGATAAAACCCTGGGTTCCTTTAAATCAGAGCTAGATAAGATTTGAACAACTCTGAGCTATTAGTTGAGTTCTCCCCAAACAAGCTTGATGGGCCGAATGGCCTCCTCACGTTTGTAAATTTCTTATGTTTTTGTGTTCTAGCCTGTTGTGCCAAGAGGTTCCTATGACATCAAGAAGTTCCGCCTGTTTATTCAAAAACAATATTGCGAATAAAATACTTAACATTTTGCTGCTGAAATATTACAGAATACCTCCACGTAATCTGCTGTTGGCTGTTCAGTGAATTAGGCCGATATAATGGCGTGTATTGATACATGTGCGTTCCTTGTAGCAGAGTTCCATTTTAATGCTCAGAACGGCTTTTACATTTTAGCTGCATATCAGCTCCGAGCATCGTGAAATAGCGTTCGGCAAACAATGCCCGATTTCTGGCAATATCTAAGCAGGTTAATGAGCAGTCTTTTCAGGCCGGTCTTTCACTTCACTATTTATGTGTGCTTCACCGTGTTTTGGCCTAGGCCTCTCGTCTCACTCCAAGGCAGCACCCTGAAATGCTCACGCTTCCCAGTATCTCACACCGGATAGGAACCCGGGTGTGCGGTCCGTTCTCCAGTCAGGTTTGCGTGAGCCTCCGCGCCCGTGGGGGCCGGCGGGTGCCACACGGTCCGGCGTCACGCCACAAACCGAGCAGCCAGCTCTGCACAAAATGGCAGCCGCCTCTGGCAATGAAACGCGGCGGTTTTGGCGGCATCTGCCAAAAATTCGTTCCCCTCACATACTGAGGAGCGACGAAATAATGGGGCGAGCGTTGATTTCCCAGTCGGGCCGAATCGACGTCCATGACCTAGTGTTTTTTTCCAAACCGAGGAGTACAAAAAAAAAGTGAATAAATACTAAAAGGCCTCTCTGAAGGCCAGGAATGGGAAGCGTCTTCCTGGCTGCGGGAATCAGATCAGGACAGTGGCTGCTTACATTTTTCTTAGCGTTTTGCATTTTTGTCGACGACGGCGGCTCCCGCACTGGTGCGAGCGTCACACGGCGTCTGCCCCGGATAGCTTAGCGGATTATGTGTCTGGAGTGACGGTGATATAAACACGGCGCGAGCTGCCCGCGCTTAGCTAAACACTGCCAGCAAAAGGTACATTCGCACTGTAAAATAGCCGGTGCCTGTCAGCCCTTATCTTTATTAGCTTTCGCTAAGGTCTGCGTGAGTTTACACGGGTCCTCGGCTCCGGCCTTTCATCTTAAGAGTGCGCGCTCACATCGCTTACATGCGTGAGATTAGGGGGGAAAAAAAATTAACATAAACTTCAAATGGATCGTTCACCGTTTAAACTGGGAGGGGTGAGGCCGGTGGGTTTGGTGGTTCTGGGGGCCGGCGGCGCACTGGATCCTCCGATTTTTTTTTTGAAGCTGGGTTTGCTCTTTGCTGTTTGTCTCCGTGCGACGGAGAGTGACGAAGACACGGCTGTAAGGGGTGACCTTTACAAATGGGATCCCTGCCTCGTAACGCGGGTTACATGAAGTCTGGGGTGCCACAATGTTACAAGTATAAATATTTAACCAAACAATCCCCCAGAATAAATGGATCTCGACCTGTTCTTAAAGCCGAGGTCTTTAAGTGCCCCTAAGAAGGTTCCCACGGCGGTGTGCAAGAAAAAAAAAAAATCAGATTTAGCTGTGAAATTGCCAAACTAAGAAGGAGTGAATCACTGGTGATCCTCTGTGAATGATACTCTGTGAAGCCTGCACAGGGTGCGTTGGGCCCGTGGTGAAACGCCGTGCGGGGCGATTCTCTTTTTCACGAATATTCAGGCACATCTGCTAGGTTTGCACGAGGATCTTTGATCTCTTTTCAGCCTCCGTTTGGATTCTTTCACATATACACACATTACCAGACGCACACACCTATCTTGTTTCTGTCTTCTGCGTCCATCTACATTCTGTAGAAGCAAAGACTATACAGGAGAAACTTACTTTTTTAGGTTTTAATTTTGACAGCTATATCTTTGAGAAATGATCGCTATCACACTATCTATGCACTTTCTGAATGGATACAACAAAATAAAAGTACATTTGATTATCTGAGGGATTTATGAAATTTCAGGGCAAGAGAGACTACGCTAATGGTGTTACCCTACTGAGATGTGTAATTTTCAAACAGAGCCATTGGACGAACGGCCTGTCGATCAAACGCAGGTCTTCACGTCTTGCAAGTCGATTGGTCGATAAGTAACCGGGCTCCTGCCACAATCATGGAGTACCGAACATGCGTTGGCTGTCCTGTTCACGCTGGATTAGTCATATCAGGCGTGATGAAACATCTGAGGCAGCGAGCCCAGAACGGCAGCGAGCAGAGATCGCTGAGGAAAGACGCCCGGGATGAGTGATCAGCCCAGGGTTTTTGATAAGGACGGCCATTTATGTCATAAGCATATAAAATGATAAATCACAGAACATTCCACGTTAGAAGACAGGATTAAAGACGAACGCACATAATACATGGCCTTCTGCGATCCTTCTCCCTCCTGCTTACATTGAGGACCATTAAGAAACTAAAAACAGCGAGCAGCTATTCGCAATATTTCACTTTTTTGTGTATAATAAATCAAGCTCTTTTATAGATGGGAAAGATAACAACTTTTAGTCAGATTAATATTTGCTATCGTTGCCATGATTCCATTAACAATTTGTGATCCTCACTGAATGCATGAAACAGTATATCTGCTTTAAAGAAATGTAATCAAAAAGAGCTAATGAGGTGAAAAAACTTAAAAGTAGAAAAAGTAACAGATGTGTATGTATGCTTTACAACACAGCTAAACTTTTTTTGCTGCAAGTTTAAATAATGTAATTTTTTTACAGATTTCACAAGCTTTCATATATATAAAATTATATATATATATTTATATAATTATATGTAATATATATATATAAATTGCTCATAAAGTTTAAACATGAGTGTCTGAAGAATTATAGCGATCTTGAGGGGCTCTCTGACATTGATCCAGTGTTGACCAGAAATGTAATATTTAGAAATCACTGCATCAGAAATTGACAATAACTGTTGCTCACAAAATTGAGTTGCTGTTGATCTTTACTAACATAAAGCAATGTACTAGTTATAATTAAGATTTGAAGGGGGTGGAAGGTTACAGTTATCCTGATAGATAGTCGTGATGTGTATAGTAATAAATGTCAAAATATGTACGCATATAAGAAAAAATTATGATCCCCTCACCTGAAAAGCACTTATTCTTTAATGGAGTGCGAGTATTCCACAGGCTAATGCTAGCAGACAGTCTTTGTCGTGGTTTTGTGTTAATGGCTGAATACGGGAGCATTTCAGGGGGACGGCGGGCGGAGGCTGACCCGGTCTCATCCCCCATTCAGGGTGACCTTCCGCAGAGATGCTCCAGGAGAAGGTGTTGCCCGCGACTGAGGAGGGTGCGCCCGCGGCCGTGCCCGCGGCCGTGCCCGCCGCACTTCCGGAACTTGCCCACGAGCCCCCGCCCCCGCCGCATATGGTACTGCCCTCAGCCGGCGTCGACCCGCACCACGGGGACCCCGACCAGGTAGGCCGAGGGCAGAGCGGCCCTCAGAACGGCTCTGATCTCCATACACCCTGTAGCTCTGCCCCGGAAGGGGCACCCAAGTTTATTTAGGGTTCAACACAACATGCTTCCCGGTTCTAATCAGCGGGGATGCAGGTTTCTACCTGGGATATATCGTAACATTCGTTTTAATATTATTTACTTCTATTGAAACAGCATAAACGAAAACTTGTACAGAACGGCCCGTCAAACAACACAGACTGTGATCAAAGAATGAAGCACACATTTAACGACGAGCTACAAGCTCTAATGCACGTATTCCTACGGTTACTTTTTTTAGTCGATTAGAGATATTCTCCTTTTATCTGGAAAACCTTATAATGCTTAACTGCGCTTGCTCTCCGAGCACATGGTCGTTACGAGGATAATTAGAGATCAGTTAATGTCACACATTGGTTCCATGTGCGAGAAACGGTGGGTCACAGCTCACGTGGGCCGTTCCAGCTTTTCGTCGTGTTGGTTTTTTTTTTTTTTTTTTGAGGGGGGTGGGGCAGCAGGAATACTAGGGAGGAGGCAGCGTCCTGCGGCTCTCTGCTAACTGTGGTACGCTTCCCCAGAACATCGAGAACATCAAGGTGTTTCTTCATGAACGGGAGCTTTGGAAGAAGTTCCATGAGGCAGGAACGGAGATGATCATCACCAAGGCGGGCAGGTGAGCCATCAGTAGCAGACGGCGCCTCGCCACAGATTACGAGCTCAGCGGATTTCAGGCTGGTTTTATGCAAAATACAGAAGCTCCCTGGGTCACGATGGCCCATGTTATGATATTTTGACTTAACGATGGGTATGAAAAACGATGTTTTTCAATTTCAGGACATAATTCAATAAATTACATGAGATATTCAACACTTTATTATAAAATAGGCTTTGTGTTAATGATTTTGCCCAACTGTAGGCTAATGTAAGGTAGGCTAGGCCATGATGTTTGATAGGTTAGGTGTACTGCTGTAAAATGCAGAGGGTGTAGCAGGTTGACCGTAGAAGGTCCAAGTTTTGCTATCAGTAATGTTCACGCCTAGAGGCAGAAAAGGTGGATCTCATCTCCCAGTTCACTACATCCCTGTTGCCTCAAAAATATTTATGAATGAGATGAGGAGCAGCACAGGTGCAGCCAAAGCAGAATTCCTAAGCTAGAGACTTTCTCATTGAACATACTGCTCATAGCGTTAGATTTAATGCACCCAGGGATTAGGTGCGGCTCCCCAAACATTAACCAGAGGGCAAGCAGAGCTTCTTTTGCCGTCCTAAGGCCTCATCCCTTTAAATATTCCCACTGGAAACACAGAAGGTCACCGCAGTACCTCTTTACCGCGCTGACATCGCGCACAAAATCCAATAACTGCTTTGAGGCCCCCAGGAACAGTTTGTACCACATCAGGCCTGAGGACGAGGGCTAAACTGACCTGAGGGCCGCAGAATGGTTCTGTTCAAGGTCTTCTGGGTGCTTGGTTACATTCACTTCAGCAGCAAAGCATGCAGCAAATGCAAGATTATATCAGACCACATTGGCATTACAAGCCTTTAAGATACTACATATATGCAGTACATTTCTTAGTCCAAAAAAGTTAAATAAGAAAATAAACAAAATACAATAATATTATAATAAAACAATTATAATAAGGCACTTGAAAACTTATTAAGTAGCTATAAAGAAATAAAACGATCCTTATTAATACAAGCAAATAAACAGTGAAGGATTTCTAACCCGACCGTTTATCTCAGCATGGAACGACGTATCAGTTGCCTGACAGTTACTATATCAACTGCAAATAGCTACCACTGAACCACGCGGCGCACTGCGGAAAAGAGAGACATGTAAATGGACGGTATCAAAACAAATTATAGCGCGTCGCTGAAACGGAAATATGCCAGCTGTCATAACAGAGTAATGCGATCGAGCTGCACTCGCTGCATGCAGAGGCAGGCCCCTGGTAGCGGTTTGCGGTCTGTGGCCCCAAGGTGCCGACTGCACTGCGAAGTCGAGTAAGTGATGCGTAAATATCGGCAGCCACAAGCCTCTCCGACGCATGCATTTAACCAAAACAGAGTCTCGGTAAGACTCAGACATGTACAATATAATGCAAATAGCATAGCATAGTACGTTAATTTGATGGAAATTCTTTAAAATACGAAAGTGTCAAAGTCTTTGAAATATTAGTATAAATAGAAGAAAACAAAATCAATGTAAAAATCTAAAGAAATAATGACAGTTTAATTATTAATAAAATATGAAACTATGAAACAACCTTATTCCTCTCTTTGGTGCTGTTGAACCATGAAAAAAATAATGTGACTCATTAACAATCATAATGCTCATTATAACGTTGAAAAAGCAAGAATATGGACAAGTACCATTCAGCAAGTACACCAGCTGGCTAAAGCAAACAGCCAATCATGTAGCTGCAACATAGCACGCTTTCCCACCAAAGTTCAGGAACCTAATTACTGGTTCCAAGTCCCTGGTTCCATCTTGACCAGGAACTTTTGTAGCCTCTGGCCACTTGAATATATTGTTTTTGCGCCGTTCAACAGGAACCGTGACCTTTATGCTGAAGAAGCATGTGAGACACAAAAAGCTTGTAGGATTAACTTCATGCAGGATGAACAAGTCGTTTTGTTAGTTATTGGGGGGATCGATTGCAATAGAAAAGGGACAGAGGCTTTTATTTTATTTGTATTTTATTTAACCCAAGACACGTTTATAACGCATTACTCAATCTGGCCAGCAGATCGATTTTTTGTTTTTCACAGAATAAAAAACGATGTAACGTTATTCCTCTGGCAAGTATCACTCCCAGCATCGGCAATATTAGACAATGTTACTGTAGGTATACGAGTTTTCAATTGTATCATCCAACACAGAAATATGGAGATGCAAGCACAAATGTATTCATTAATGCATTAAATGTAATTGAGGTACAAAAATTATTCATCTCAATTTTTGCTTCACTACTTCTGTCTCTTTTCCTCGCACTTTTACCTGACTTCCAAGTAAGCGCTAGTGTTTATGGTCGACCACTCAGCAAGTTCTCACTGGAGGCCAGGGCGATTCGAATCACGGTCCTCCAGGGCCGAGGGCTCCTGGTTTTCCAGCCCTCCGTTACCTGCAAGCCAGGTGTGAAGCCCCTCTGGCCAATCAGAATCCGTAATCAACTGCAAGAACAGAAAACAGGGCCTGGATTGTGGAATCAAGCTGCAGATTTGAATAGGGGGGACTGTGAGCCATCAAACAAAAAAAGTACTAAGTCTGGTGTAGAAAAAAAAAAAGTTCCAGAACTACAGTCAGACCAAATTTCTGTGGTAGGAACTTGACAAAAGTTCATAGTTCTGGAGAAAGAGTGAGTGCGGTTGGAAAGTGCTTCGTGGCGGCGGCAATTCTGTGGCTGAAAACTCCTTGTTAATGAGAGAGGTCAGAGGAGAAGAGCCAGACTCATCAAAGCCAACAGGAAGGCCACAAGTGCGGAAACAACAGGTCAATACAAAAGTGGTGTGTGTAGAACCCACCTACCCTTGACGGGCTTCGGGAGCTAGATGTGCCTAATAAAGTGGCCACTCGACGTATAATAATTACTTAACAGCAGTTTTGTGCTGCGAAGAATTTCAAAACTGGTAATAGGAATCATATGTATTATAAGAATAATAGCTAATATTATGGAACGACGCCAGCATATATAAGCTCAGTGAAGAGGCTGCCAGGTAATATCCTGAATTGTGTGAGCAACACATGGACCAAGTTCATTCTGCCTCAGTGTGGTGAAATGAGACTTATTATTGGTCTAAATGCTGATGTGTGGAGACATGGAAGGTTACATACATGGTGGAGAAACAGGTAAAAATGTTCAAAACTAATGCTAATGAGTGACGGTATTAAGATAATGGTACAAAACAGTCTTATAGAAAGTTGGTTACCCTTGTTTATAGGAGAGTAACCAGGACAAAAAAGACAAAGTGTATGTTTTCATGCATTTTTTAACAAACAGGAGTATTCATAAGGCAAACATGTCATCCTGGGGCTTTAGCCCGGGAGGGACACACATTAAGAGTATGTCCCTCCTGAGTGGCGTATCTGTTTATGTCTGCAGAGTAAACCAGACAGACATTCGCCTTTTACCGTCCCGGGAAGTGGTGGGACTCTGATTCAGCTGGAGAGAAAACAATAAGCACTGTGACCCCGTTTGCCTGCCTGAGAAGATGAGCACATTTGTATAAATTGCATCTTTCTTTCACGACCTAAACTAACTAAGTTTGTGCATCATTGGGATTGTTGTAAATTTAGCACGTGGTGGATAATTTGGCCTCTTCTGTTGCATTTACCAGACAAGGTAAAAAGTGAGAAAATGTTCAGTGAGAAAGGTTGGATTCCAGTGATACGTACAAATAAACGGGCAGTACCAAGGGTCACTGAGGTGGGGGGGGGATCTCTGCAGCTAGCTACACTCTAGCCAGTCATGGGAGAACTTCAGTTGAACCTGCGCGGCTTGTTTTTGCGAGACCCTGAGACCCCTAACCCCACTGTTCAGAGTGGGCGGTGCTTTCCTCTGCGACTGGTTCTGGGGGTTGCTGGGGGGGGGAGGGGGCTGATAAGAGGAACACGGCGCCCTGGAGCAGCGGTGCCTCGCGGACCCCGGGCCGCTCCATCATCCGGCCCCTGCCTTTTGATCTCGCGTCGCTGGCGTTTCCCAGAGACAGGATGAGTCACCGGGAGTCCAGCCGTGTCGAGCAGCTAAGAGAAACAGCTGGCGGGGTGATATACTGCACCCCCGGCCTGTGCCCGTGCCCGATTCCTGCCCTTCGTCTCGCACACGTGAGCGCACGTGCGAGCGCACGCGATGCACACTTAGCATGCGACTGCGGCACGCCAGAGAGTGGACTTGGAGCAGGACGCCTCCCGTCCGCCCAGCATACGTCACATTTTATGATTTCGGATTATATTACGGATAATTTAACGGCTCCTTCCTTTTGAGCGTTTAAGCCCCCCGTTCTGGAGTCGCCTTGGGGGCATGAGGCGGGAAACCCTTAATCCGGCCGAGTTGCACTCGAGGCATCGGTAAGAGGCGCTGGGGGGATGAATCGGCCCCCCCCCCCCCCCCCGTTAAAACACAAAGGGTGGTAGATTTCCACCACCCCAGGGGGGGGGGAACCATAAGATGAGCGTGTGGGGTGACCCCACCGGGGGGGGGGGGGGGTCCGGGGGGCCCAGCTGGCCGCGGTTAGGTAAAGGTTTTTTGGGGGGGGGGGGGGGGCAGCCTGCATTCCACTTCTCTGCCTCGTTCGGTGAGCCGGTAGGTGAGTAGGACAGAGTGACTGTGAGTCTGGTTGGAGATGTGGCCTCCACAGTGACTCCCTTCAGAATGGATGTGCGGAGCAGGTAATGATGATGTGAGTGTGTTTCATACCTTTTGAGGGGGGGGGGAGGAGAGCGAGAGATACAGAAGGAGGGAGAGAGAGAGATTTAAGTCCCCAGCCAGCCCCCAGATCTCTCCTCTTCTCTTAAAGGGTATTAGATGTAACGTGATCCTGGGTTTGCCTCACGTGTGCCGGGAAGTTACAGACCTTTGAAGGCGCTTCTTCAAAAGTGTGTGAGGAGAATGGGGACGGAACCCTGACACCCAGAGGGTCTTCGGCATGTTTAGGAGAAGCTTCCACTGGTCCAGCCTGCTGCCAGGGGTGGGGGCGGGGGGGTCAAGAGGTATGAACCACTGCCATATCTGAGCACCCATTAAAAAGCACTTAATGTTTATTAGGGTGCATTTTGCTTAAGCAACTCTCTCTGACGTAGATGGGATTGGGGGAGGGGGCTTCCCAGGAAAGGCCGGAGAATGTAGCCGTTTGATGAGTTTTACGGCCTCGTCAGGCATATTAAGGCGTCCTGTCCGTCATCTTGGCTTCGTCTCACGCAGAGCGTCCCCCGGCTGGCCCGCTCTCAGTCAGATCCGACCCATCCGAAGGAATGCCGCCCCATCCCCAGAAATCCCATATAGGCGTAAATTATCACCGTGAGATGCAAGCCAGATCTGCGGCATTGGAGAGCCGGCCCCAGCGTGCCAGTGGGCCGCCTTTGGGCAAGCAGAGTGTCTGTGCTTAGTTTGGGTGGGTTGGCGGGGGGGGGGGGGGGGGACGGGCCCCCACCCTCTGTGGCCGCCAATGGGTGGGCGGCGCCGCGCGAGTATACGCCTGCGCGGGCCGCCAGA
>JABFDZ020000103.1:936318-958243 GCA_019775955.2 Pollimyrus isidori
CAGAGTATTCAGCTGCTGGGTAGAAACAAAATCATGGTCTGGATTTGTAGCTTCTGGACCTGAAATGGCCAACACTGGAAATGGCACCCATGGTTTTGTGGTAAGGCACAGCGTCGAGTAACAAAATAATAGCATAAAAAAGGCGACTTTTGGCTGAGCAGTCGGACAATGTCACTGAATGACGCGTGCGATCGATGTGTGACACTGGACTGACGGGCATCTCCACAGCGCTGCCCAGCTGCTCACAATCAGGGCTTCTGGAACAGCTGGAGCCGTAGATGAGGACCTTTCACACGGTCCATCAGGATGTGAGATAGGGGGGGCGGTAATGCACACAAATTATGAAGCCATGTGTTGTAAAGACCAATTGTTTTGATGACTTAAAACGAAACACTTCTATTGGCTCTACAGTCTAATTTAATAGAAATCTTTAAGAATTATGGGAGACGGTTCCAAGAAAATAGCCTAATCATATTAAAAGATCGAGTGCAGAGAATCTGACAATGCCCCATTCAAAAGAGATAAGCGTTTACATTAGGAACAGCATTCAAGCCTGCAGTAAAGGTTTCAGCTATATTTCTGAGAACAGATGGTTGACACTGACACATGTTTTAATGCACTATAAACACAGGCGGACACTGAATTAAGCATTTTGTTGTCTGACAGCGCTGTAGATAACTGATAAATATATAACTAAATGTCTTAAACTGCTTATAACTTTCAAAACAAAATCATTCAAAGATAGAAAAAAATCTTAAAATGGATTTTTTTTTTCCTGCTAGGTAATCATGATTCTGCAGTGTCTGCAAGACGAAGACCGAACATTGTCTTTATCACCTTAGACATACCCAAGTCTGTTTGAACAAGGATACAACAGGGGGAAAAAATAAATGAGTTAAAAACGTAAGAGGCCTAATTCCGGGAATGATCCGAGGGGATTGATCGGAGCTTTTACACAGCTTTCGGGCTGCAGAGACGGGACTTAGCAAAGTCCCAAGTTTCCACCGACAGACGGCTTAGAGGGGATGGAATTAAATGGGATTGCGCTACCTCAGATCCATAAACCCCACCCTGAGACATTTATTTATCCCCACAGAAAACCACCCGTCCCCAGGAAAGCCCAGCATAGCCTGGACCAACACCAAAGTGGGCGAGCTATCATCAGGACGAGAACAAGCCTGAAAGACACTTAGCTCAACACCTCTGTGACGAGAGGGGCCCGCAACACGGAGCAATGAACTCTGGGTAACCTCTTATCAAGCCGGCGGTGTGGCTGTGGCCACAGATGACGGGCTCTGCCCCCACCACCACGTGTCGCCGACGGCGTATCTGTGTACGGATGGGGGGCCGGGCTGTCACCGCCTGCACCCGTGTTCTCCCCGCATATCAATGTCTCGATGATAATCGCTCATTCGACTCGCAAAGGCTCAGGTTTAAATGTCACGGCTTAAATGTCAACGCCGATGTGATTTCCACCTTCGACTCCCGTCGCGCAGTCGGGGGGGCCCGTGCGAAGCCGGTGCCGCAGCCGACGGAGTGAGACGGCAGGGGAAGAGATGTCTGGCTGTAGGGGAGCCAAAAAAAAAAAAGAGATGTTTCCTTAATCAGACGACTGCTTCCAGAGCAGGCGAGGTCTCAGTGATCAATTATTCTCTTCGCGACAGTGAAATCAAAATGAGTTTGAACTCTTTGTGAGCATGTTTTGCCAGAACCCTAAACCGTCATTTTCAGACAATAACCATACAATAGGAGAGCGCCTCCATTGTGTCCAGAGTTGGGTAATTTAGGTCGAGAGAGTAAAAGTCCAGAACAGGGTTTTGTTTCAACCAACCAGATGAGCGTAAAGAGTCACAGTCAGAGAGCATTCAACTGGTTGGTTCAAGCCAAATCCCAGTCTGGACTTGTACTCCCTGGACCTGGATTACCCAATTCAGATTGTGTCATGCTCGAAAGTGCTGCGGTAGAAAGCGGTGGGTAATCACTGCGTGCACCTGCTGGCAGCACTGACTTCAGCTCAGCACAGGAAGGCGGTTTGGCCACCAGCCGACCCTCAGGGATCCTCTGGGCTTTTTTTTTTTTGTTTGTATTAATAAAATAAACTACAGGTTTTCCGTCCCATTGTTGGAGGGGCAGTTAATCATCTTGATCAAACCTCAAAACACTGCAATACAAGTAATGACTGGCAGCATTTTCACTGGATGTATTTCATTTCCCCGCTTCTTCTACCGACCGTTTGAGGTTTACAATAATTGCAGCGTGCAAAGCCAAAATATAGTAATTATTATATTACATTATTATACACGATCATTAAATGCATTATACCTTATTATTAAAGATGAAAATTTACATGCCGAGGGCTAAACCCACACCTTTTGACATTTTTTATAACATGTAAAAGGAAAACAAAGTATTGCGATCCTTTCCTCCATAGCTGTCACACCATAAATCATGCCAGTTGTTTGTTTCTTTTTGTGTTCCATGACATGCATGCAGTTTAAGGTCTGCTGCGCAACTCCGCCATCGCAGCCTGCGCGCGTCACGACTGCTGTCCAAAAAAACCATCTCACACCTTGTGTAATAATGTCGTCAATTCTTTACTGAAACTGAACTTGTCTTGTGTTTACCTCTATACAATTTACGTTAAGTTCACCGGTCCGTCGGTTTGCGTGAAATCCAGACTGGCGAGTTCACACTCTGGTTCTCAATCCTAAGCTGTTTTGGCACATATGCAGGGACAGGATACAGCCTGTGCTTATCTGGAGGTGCTGGGGGGGCAGGGCAGGGTGTGGGCGGGGCATTTCACCCCGATGGCAGACAGGTCCTGAGGGTGCAGAACCTCGGCGCCCCATGACAATGCAGCAGCTGAGGTCCCGGTTCAGGCCAAGAGCCACACTACTGCATCCGGTTCTGGGTCCGGGGGGGACGTTGCGGATGTGCCTGTTGGAGGCCTCGGAGGGGAAAATGGGGAGGAGGGGTTGGGATGAGAGAGGGAGTGGAGGGAAAAATAAGAAGAAAAAAACCAACGGAGAGTTTACGTAGCACGAAGAGCCGTGCTTCACACGCAACAGGCAACGCCAAACGGGGCCCGACCGCTTCTAAGGGCCCGGCAGGCCGCTAACGGCACCTCTCAACAGCCGCCCGGCGGCAACAAACACCCTAATCCCGTAAAAAGTGTGTTGGTTTAGCGTGTTTTTCTGTCAATGCTGCAGAGAGAAATCACTTTCCCTGGCCGCTACTTAGGGGGAGCGCGGGGAGAGCGTATACAGCCTCAAAAAAGAGAGAGAGAGACGAGAGAGAGACGGCAAGTAGGACGGATGAGGTGAAAAGCACGAACAAAGTGGCCCAACTAAAACACTCAGACTTCATTGTTCTCGGGGGACCTCGGCCTTCGCCCACAGAGCCGGTCAAGCGCTGGGATCTTCTCACATATGCATTTTTCTCCCGTAACACTGCAGTCAAAAGGAGCTCATAGCCTCATTACAATGGCAGATTTAGCAGCGGTAACTCTACGCTCACTCCCCTTAACCAAACCTCCCCGTCGCAGCCTTTGAGCCATAACCTTAATCTTGGCTGTTCGTACACCCGCGAGGACGGGCACTGAGGGGCACGGTGGGCGCTGCGGTGACAGGGAGGCCGTCACAGACACGCAGGGGCACCGCCGGCCGGGCTACAGAGCCCGACGGGGTTCCCGCTCATCTCGCCATGCAGCCTTACAGCACCTATGGCCCTCGACGGCCCGCCTGGAAGCCCCAGAGACCACGGTGCCAAGATGACATAGGTGCTGAGAAGCAGAAGATCCAACAGGAACACAGAGCCATTACGGAGGACAGAGGAACCGTGCCACGACCTTCGGCGGCCTCTCTGGGTCCTTTTTGCTCTTAACGCCGGCAAAGACAGCAAAAGACTCAAAGACAGAGTTAATGCAGCCTGACCTTCGTTGAACAGCAGGAGCTCACAGTCGCATTGGACTCAGTTCATGCAGGGCGGATGGGTGGTTCGGTTCTGGCTTATCTGCATAGAGACAGTGGGATGGCATTCTGACCTGGCATTATTCAACGGGTCACTTAACCCATGCCCCCCACGCGCCGCAACATCACCTGCTTTTGCTGGGAAGCCTGAGGCACCATGAGATTCTGGGCCTTTCCGGACATGGGCCTACTCCTCCGTCTGTATGAACGCCGCACCCTGATGCCTGAGGAGCAGGGGGGTCATAGGGTCACGCACACCAAGGCCCACTTATACCGTTGCGGTTAAGACGGCTGAAGCGAGGGGCTAATTTTTTTGCCCCGTGGGGACTGGCGCGTCAGTATGAATCAGTACCAGTCCCAGACCCACGGGCCACCAGCTCTCCGTCAGTAAACATTTGGGTTCAGGGAGAGGGTGACAGCCATATAGCCCAACACGACACATGGAAGAGAGCCAGCACTTGCTGGAGCTTCCAGTCCACTTTGGCTCATTCCAATGTGGACGGAGAACATGGTGCATCTTAGTGCTGATAGGCAACGGGGTTTGACGTTCCTGACCTATGTGACATCAAGGCTTTGACAAGAGGCAGAGCTGTCATGTCAGTACTGCCCAGAAGGGCGGCGATGACCAACATTAGGCGTAAGGTGAGGTTCCGACTGTTACAAGCGGCCATACCTTGCTCTACACCTTCTGCCCAAGCCGTGCCCAAGCCGACTGCTCCGCTCTCCCCGTGCCGCCCAGCAGCCTCCTCGCTCTCTTTCGCTTCTGTGGCATCAGACGCCCCCCGGTGAGCTCCCGCGCCTGCCCCGTTTGGTCGGGCGGACACGGTCTGGGCGCTGCCACGCAGATGGTCCGGGAGCCTGGAGGGGGAGCGCGGGCATGCCAGCGCCGGCCAGTTCGGCGGCAGGCTCCCCTTAGCGTGTCCTGGGACGTGCCAGGCATTGCTTGCCTTCCTGGACCGGGAAGCCTGACCTGCCAGTTAAAGCACGTGGAGACCCACTTCTCAGAACATTAAACGGGACGGAGCCAAAGAGACTTAGACGGGCCTGTCGGCTGGGAAAGATCTAAAAACCGATAAGGAGTACCTGGACACTCTTAGCCTGGGCTGAGACAGCCGTACAGACGCAGGCTAATGGAACAATAAGCACCGGGACTGAAGGAGAGACCAGACACTGTGACAGTACTTTATACAGTCTGTTAGCCCCATTAAGAGGGGGCTCTTTAAAACCCTCCACCTCAAGCTTGTTTTCTCACATTTATATTCACAGTGACCTCATCTTACCATCCAATTACCTTAATGTAGCAGGCACCTTCATCTGACGAAGATGAACACAGTACGAGTTACAGTCCGAATTCCCCCGCGACACTAGCACACTTAGCTGCTAACTGGCCCCCTAACGAGGCTAAACTCGTTAAGATAAAACGGCGGCTAATCCCCGGTCATCCATCTTGGTCCTCATTTGAAATAATTTAACCAAAATCAGAAGGCACAAGCGGCCGGGGCTGTGTTGCGCTCCTGTGGTGCATGTTTGCAATGATTAATGGGATCTTCAGCTGAAAATCGGGGTCCATTAAGAGCAACATGCATGGCCTTATTCTGGATGCCATAGGACTTTTAAGTGCAAAATGGGAGGGGCAGAGAATCTGCACACTGAAATAAAAGATATACAAAGGGGGGGTGGAAACAGAGCAGCGTGAAGGTGAGCTCGACTGTACAACGTCGGCTCACAGAGATCCTTCAGGAGGCAGAACTGCTCACAATCTGCTGGTCTCTAACCGTGAAGGACGCCTGTGAAAAACTAGGGATGAACGACTCCAATCTCACCCGCCCCCTTCCTACAGGCCCAGGCATCAACGTCGATGGCTTTAATTAGTAGTCCACATCATTATGTTTAAACTTTTATTTATAATAGTGTCATTACAGTATTTAACAGATAAATGAGAATGGTCTAACAAAAAGACCTGGGTTTTGATGTATGATTTAAGATGTCTGGGAGGGGCTGTTACCTGCAGCTGAACGCCTGTCCTTCTGCCTAGTCCTGGAAAGCCTGTGTGTCCGGTCCCTGGCCTGACTGCCCTGCCACAGGCCCTTCACCATCTGCTCTGCCCTGTCTGTACACGTACGGTCAGTCTGCATAACTGTTTGGGGGAGTGAGTGAGCGCCGCCCTCCTGGCAGTCAGAAGGAGTGACAGTTGACATCCTGCAGTCCTCAGCCTCCTGCTCTGCCCGGTCGGTACACATGTGGTCAGTCTGCACTGCTGTCTGGGGCAGTGAGTGAGCGCCGCCCTCCTGGCAGTCAGAGGGAGTGACCGTTAGTCCATTAGCCCGGTCAGTCCCATACAGCGTCACCAACACGATTCCAGGTTCTCCATTTACAGCCGAAGGTTCATCTTCTGCGGCAAATACAGCACTGGCTGGGGATGCAGCTACTGCTTCTTCGTCGCCACTGCAATCATCTGCATCAAACAGCTCAGGGGTGAAGAAGATCTTCAGGTCCTCCTCATCCTCCTGTTCCGCCTCCGCATCCAGTGGAGGGCTCACTGCACTAGATTCCAGTGAGGCATCAGAGATGGGTGCGACCATAGGGGAGGGTTGTTCTACCAGCCCCACGTCCTGAGCCCCAGCGTCACCACCGGCATGGGGAGGACTCTGCAGCCCCCGGGGGAGCTCCTTCCTGATGCCCGCTGTCTGGCCGCCCGGGTCGACACCTTGCCAGCCCCCAGGGCCTGAGGTCCTGGCCTGAAAGATGGGTGTCCTGAGACGACTGGACACAGGTGTGGAGGTGAAGAAGGGGTGTATGGCCAGCGGGCGGCCAGGAAGCCGGGGGTCTCCACACGAGCGTGGTCGGGTGTCTGAGGGGGGGCGTGGCTGGCTTCCCACTGGCCTCTGATCATCTGTACGGACAGACAAACATCAGGAATGGGGATGGGGGGGGGGGGGGGGTGATCCTCAGGCAAGCCTTAGTCACTACAGCCTGTTAGCTACCACTGCGATCGACCCTCAACAAAAACTAAAGAGAACAACTATCTGGAGCCGATATTTTCAGAATTACAAACATGCAAAACGCTTCCCTGAAGACGACCTGGGATATTCTGCTGATACCGCCCCTCCCACTGCAGCGCGAGAGCAAAGCAAACACACTTTGGCTCAGTCTAGCCCAAACAAAGGTCAATGGGATTTGATTTGTACAAAAAAAACAAACATCAGCTCATCCCTCCCCAGATCAGCGACATGGAACCCTGGGAGACATGGCACGGTAATCAGGAACCCCTCCCTGCACCACCCCCCCCCCCAAAAAAAAAAACACTGGCATGGGGCCAACAGACTCTGTTGCCGCTGAATTAGAGACGAGATGTCTGTGCCCCGCGTAAGAAAATCCATAAAATATCTGTGGATCCCAGGGATGAGTAATGAAATGGTACCATGTGAGACCTTTCTGCTACTGAGGGTTGTTCCGCTGCCCATTCTGTTCTTCACGCCACAAACGGACGATGAAATGGATGCGGCCTCATACCTGGAGCACCACTAGGTTCCTTGACCGTTTCTGACACTGTAGCCGCACACGAGGCCTCCGGGTCCGGGGGCACTGGGCAGCCGTCTGGGGAGCAGGGGGGCGGGATTCCGATGCGAAGCGGAGGCGAGACACCAGTGGGGGACAGGGGGCCGGGAGGCGGCTCCGTCTGCCCCACCGGGCCGCTGAGGGCTGCGCGGCTCGCTGGCGCCCCCTTTTGGCTCTGGGAGAAACTGACCAGAGACTGCATGGCATCGTTGAAAGTGTCGTGATGCCGCACCAGCTGGCGCACCCACTTTGAGAGGCCTGAGCGGAGGAACAAACGGGATCAGTCTACACCACAACTCACTCGCACATATATCACAACATGGATTCTCTATGGAGAGGCACATTACAAGATTTGGGCAAAAAAAAAAAAAAAAAACCTGCCAAAAGGAAGATTGCATTTAGCAAAAGGAAAAAGCCTTTAGCACCATCTAGTGATTCACATGTAAAACTACATGCAGCCTTCGTATTTCAGTTCTGGAAAGGTGACGGGCTACAGAGAGTTCCTCACCACTGATGTACTTGTTGGGGTTACATTTGAAGCGATCATCCACTAGGATGAGAGCCCCCCAGTCATTCTTGTGTCGGATACACCTGTTGGAGGGGGGGGGGGGAGAAATGCATGAAGCGGGTCAGAAAGGCCCGGCGGCGGTGGGGTGGGGGCAGAGGAGGTACCGACCTGCCCAGGGCCTGGTTGAGGGCGCGGTAGGCCTGGATCTCATACCAGCGGCGGCCGGACAGGAGGCCACGGCTCTGGCTATGCTGGTCGTTGTACTTCATCTTCAGCTCCACCTGGGAGGAGGGGGAAGGCAGGCCAGGGCACTGAGAGCTCGAGGGGGCACGCCCCCCACCCCCCCGCAAGGTGTGCCGGGAGGAAATATCCGGACGAGGCCCAATTTTGACAATGCGCTTGACGCCACCGCGTGAAGGGAGGGGAGGATCCTAGGGGAGTCCGTGTAGCAGACCAGCGGACTGAGGGGCCGCGACTTAAACAGAAAATGACAGCCGGCCACCTCACTGCAGACTGGCACCAAGATGAACCTGATGGTGCCCATCACGCCAGCTTTGTTCTGATGCGTGAGCAGCGAAGGTTTCTGACCTTTCCACACCGCCTCCAACATCAGCTTGCATCTACTCAGCCACCACGACGATGCCACCCGAACGGGTCAGTCGTAGTTACTGACAGGGTGCTAAGCAGGGGGAGGGGCCCGGGAGATTTACTCACCTGCTGTTCCGGAAAGATCTATTTGTGGACCACTCGGGGGGGCAGCGGTAGTCACCTTGCGGATACAAACGGTCCCTATACCATCCATCAGGCTTGGCCCGTCGCCTTTGAGGCCCTGACCTTTCCCCACTGACATGTCAGAAGTTCATCTCCCAGCTGACAGACCCCCGCCGTGGCACAGGTGGGCTGTGGCCCCAAACCGCTTCTGACAGGCACTCGGATGCCAGGATGCAGACCCCGCCCCTCCACCTCTGCTTCTGACAGGCCACGTATTCCCCTGTCAGATCTTGGGGTTCACAAGGTCACACCGGGGTCGCGTTAGGGCACACAGCGCTGACACTTTTAGCTCATGCTAAGCAGATAAACACAAACCAGGCAGAAGGGGCTCAACTCAACAGGGTAATGAAGTCTAAATGAAGGGAACCAGCCAGGCCACAAGCTGCCAGTCAACTCAGCCACCAGAGGCACCAGCCTGATCACTGCCCCCACCCACATAAATCCATTTCGATGACGGAGAGAGGGCTCGAGCCAGCAGCCTGGGGGAGCGCTGACATCACCCCGTCTGGCTCGGATAGCGGATCAGCCTCTCGCTCTCCTGCTCCCACGTTGGCGCCTGATCTGACATGACAGGCCGCATATGTGAAAAAGGCAGTTCTCGCTGCAAGCCAGCCTCCGTGGCAGTGTGGCTCAGCAGGGATTACTCAAAATGTCAAGAGAGCCTCTTCTGCACCCCCTCACCCCCCCACGCTCATACCTGCTCATTCTTCCAGCCACTGCACGCAGGGCGCCCTCCACATCCAAACATTCTCTAGTGTATGCTCCGTAAAGCAGAAGTGCACATCGCTAGTGTAAACTCCGTAAAGTAGAAGTGCACTTCAGGAGTGTACACTGTGTAAAGTACAAGTGCACATCGCTAGTGAACGCTCCGCAAAACAGAAATGCACATCGCTAGTGTACGCTCTGTAAAGCAGTAGTGCACATCGCTAGTGTACACTCCGTCAAGTAGAAGTGCACATTGCTAGTGTACACTCCGTACAGTAGAAGTGCACATTGCTAGTGTACACTCCGTACAGTAGAAGTGCACATCGCTAGTGTACACTCCGCAAAGCAGAAGTGCACATCGTTAGTGTACATTCCGTAAAATAGAAGTGCACTTCAGGAGTGTACACTCTGTAAAGTACAAATGCACATCACTAGTGTACACTCTGCACAGTAGAAATGCACATCGCTAGTGTACGCTCCGCAAAGCAGAAGTGCTTCTTCTCTACTACACCTTGAGAATACTCCCCTAAGTACCCTCTCAGCGGTACATATCATTTTGCTCAAACCCATCTGCTCTACGAGTGTCCTCTAAAACCACAGACCCACAATTGTACACGAAATATACTGGCTAATGTACATACAAAGTCACAGATACACCAAAACACATATGCTCGTGCTCTGCGCTGACGGTAATGCATACCAGCCACCCACACCAGAAATTCACTTCAGAGGATTAAAGTAAGAGCATTTACAGCGTAGGCTGAGGCCAAAGGAGATGCAATATGCAGGCTAAGTGTCCTTTAACTGCCCTTTAAAAAGTTTCACTGTCTAAATGATGGAAATAGGCGCCTTCCTTTCCCTCGCTGGCGAAGACTGTTGTAAAAGCAGCTGCTGGCGCCCGCAGCTGTCCGAGTCCGACACCGACTCACAGCATCTCTTCCCACAAACCCGTTTAAAGCCGAACTTTGACCCCAGCCACCATTACGGGCATATAAAAGCAGGTATGCATTTTTTGTCGGAGGTCTAAAAAGAGCCGTCGTTGCCTTTCAGGGCAGGTCAGCCGTTTCCATAAACTCCCTCTAACAGCCGGAGGGGAAAACAGCTTGAAATAAGCAGAAGGGCCAAGGTGTGCGTGTGTGTGTGTGTGCGTGCACACTGACGTGTGCCTGTGAACGCCTTCAGCAAGGTGTGTGTAGGAATGTGTTTTTGCAAGTGCAGCAATGCACATGTTTGTGCGCAGGGCCCCCCCCTCTCACAGTCTAACACCCACCTGGGAATGGAGCCCCGCCCACTTTGACCTGGTTGAACTCATACCCGATCCTTCCCCTGGACCTGGCAACCGAAGGCACCCAACGCACAGACTGGTGATGCGACATTCTGGTTATCCTCTGCTCTCTTCCCCATGGAATAAACAGCTCCTCTGTTCCTCTTCCTACCTTCACCGTACAGTATCATCACGCCACCCCCACAGCTTCTCATGTCATACTGATAAATCAGGACCAACCCATTCTGAAGCAGGTATCACACACAAGGCATTTCAATTCAACGACAGCAGAAGAGAAATCGGCAGATTCCGGAAATCCAGAGATTATCTGGGGCACCTTGTTCGGAGCACTTAGAGGTTTGTAAGGTAACACACACCAAGCTCTCCTCCAAAGTCCAAGTCAGCCAGCTATAATAATTTAAAAAAAAACTATGTATGCCCGCCCCCTCGCCATCCTCATCCTCATCCCCGAGGTAACAGTACTGACACGCCAGCAGCGTTGGTTACGTTGAAAAGCCAGAGTCAATCACAGACGTATCCTCACAGTGACAGACCTACTTAAGAAACCAACCCTGTCTGACAGCTTTCTCCAACGAGGTACAGTTGGGGGGGGGCAAGATACGCAAAAGGTCAGCGCTATCGGCCAGGGACACTTTGAATTCACGGTGTGCGCATTCCTTAAAGAACGAGATTCCAACGAACTATCCCCTCCCCTCAAGGGTGATGGAGTCGGGCCGCACGCACACGCCTCCTCATCCACTCTGCGTCGCTAAAAGTTCCAACATATTTCATTCTCACGGCGACACTGGGACGTCTCCACTTGCTCTGCCGTGCGCGGTTTGCCATTCGCTCTTCGGTTCCGTTTAGACCCGGATGCCAACTGGAGAGAACAGATGACGTGGGGCTGATGGCTGGAGAGGCTGCCTACTGCTGGCCCGGCAACTAAAGCAGGGCATCCATGACGGACCGGAGCCTGTCAGCCCGAGAATGACACACATGAAAGCGGCCCTCACCTGGAGGTCCTTAATGTTGGGGAAGGGGATCCCGATGGTGACCACGGCCCGGGCGTTGTCGTCGGTGAAGTCGAGACCCTCGCTCACCTTGCCCCGACAGACGGCGATCAGCAACGCCCCGTCTGCAAATCGACACAGGGCCTACTTTCTCAGTTGCTGCGCTCCCACAATGCACTGGGCTGCCACCGCCAGTGCAGAATCCGGCCGTCCGGTAGCCACCGTGCCCTAGGGCGGAGACAGTGCTCCCCCGAGACTGACCTTTATCCCCAGGGTGCTTGATGGCGCCATAGTAGCGCTGCAGGAGCTCATCGAATTCGCCCTTGCTGCCGCCTCTGGGCTCCGTGACCACGGTCTTCTGGAGCTCGATCTGCTGCCAAAGGCCCGTGTTGGTCCAGCGATCCCGTAGCTTGTCCAGCATCTGTGTGACCGCACACGCAGGACCCCCCAGATAGACAGACAAACACATACACACACACATTCAGTATGGCGTCATTAAAAACAAACCCGGCACCGTTATATCAAATACAAAAGCTGACTATGACGAATCACACTACACCACATCTACCAGACAGTCAGTGGCCCAGCATTGAGGGTCAAAGGCCGCTGACACAGAAAGATGCCATGCAGACTGGCCAACCTCCTGCGGCACAGACTGCCGCAAGAGAGGGAAACGCTCTAGTGGTCACTGCCACTGTTGCCCAAACGCCTCCCCCCCAATTAAACTCTTCATAATAAAATGGCTTTTGCTGGGCTATAAAGTGTGTAAAGAGTCAGGCCTCCTTCTGGGAAAAGTATCAGAGTAAAAGCCCCAGGCCCTGCCAGAGCCCTGACCGTGCATTCCACCCTCCAATGAGCCACAATCCGCAATCGATGGACACCTCTGCCGGTTCGCAAACCCGCCCGCAAGCTCTGCCAGTAGTTGCTCTTGCAGTGGGAGCTCGATGGTCCAGGAGAGCAGTGCTAAGTGGCGGCCATAACATGGTCAGCTCCACACTGACTTTGGACCAGAAGTCTCTCCATTGTCTAGCTGTCCAGTCATGAAACACGTCGGTGAGTTTCTCCCCCTGAGCGGGAGCCTCGCCAGGCCGGGGAGAGTCACATCTAAAAAACACACTCTGCAGATGTGCACAGACCACACACAGGCTCCCGCATACGTGCAGGACTCAAGGAGAAACATCGGTCCTGACATCACTTCACAATTCAACACTGGCGAGTTTAAATCATTCACAAGCTACAGAGGGAGGGGGAAAGACGCACTGTGAGCCCAATGCAGAGAGCCCCCAATGCAGGGAGCCCCCAATGCAGAGAGCCCCCAATGCAGAGAGCCCCCAATGCAGGGAGCCCCCAATGCAGGGAGCCCCCAATGCAGGGAGCCCCCAATGCAGAGAGCCCCCAATGCAGAGAGCCCCCAATGCAGAGAGCCCCCAATGCAGAGCGCTCAAGGAGGTTACGCTTGGGAAAATGCAATTTTAAGAACAGAACACATAAGTGGAACTGAACAGAGACAGAGTGCGATGAGAGATGCGAAGCAGAGAGACGCCTGGCTCCTGGTCGCCGCGGATACAGCCCGCTGGGTAAATCTCCCTTCCGTCTCCGCGCTTGCCGTCAACGCCAGTGGGGTTATTAATTTCAGCGGCGAGCCAAGCGTAACCCGATAAGAAGCGGCGCAGAACCGGGTATTAAAACCGCAGGAGCTGGCAGCATGCAGGCCGGAGGCGGCACAAAGGCCCCTTGTTGCTGGCTTGCCGCTCAGGCTCCCCCACTGCGATTTGGTGAGCAGGATGGTGGCACAGGCCGCTCTGGCACCTGCGGTAATGACTCCGGTGCTTTTATCTCGCAGACACGGCGCGTAAATGCCGACCTGCACCTGTCTCGCTGCGCGGCTGTTTAATTACACTCGCATTCGCCGTACCCTTCACGGTGGAGCGCGGCCCAGTTTAAAGGCGCCGAAACGGACCCGGTGCCACCCGAGAGGAGTCCAGAGCCCCCACCACACCTCCCTGCCCCCACGGCCAGTTCGTCGGGCATCGTACGTCTGGTGGGACTTTGATTTCAATCCGAAGGCAGGGAGCAGAGGATGAACCCGGTCCGTACGGGATCCATCAAACACTCTCCAGAGCGGCTGCCGACAGAATCGACCTTAATGTTAAGGCGCGTTAATGAGCAGTGGCATTTCTCGTGTTGATCAAGGGACAGTGAGAACACCACCCTCACTGGGGGCAAACAGACATTTGTTACTTGTTACTATAAGACAAGTCAATCTTCAGTACAAAACAAGAAAAGAAAATGTCCCACACAATCGGTTTAACTACACTCAAATCACACAATTAACTGGATATAAAGCCCCGTAGGCCGGCAGAGTGCACGGCTGTCGCATTCGATCTCCCGCACCCAGGAGCACGCCGTGACCTCACACACAAGGCTATCTCGCCATACTCCGTTTGAACACCAAGTACACGCATTCAGGTGGCCCCTGGGTCCTAGAGCCGGAGAGAGTCAGGGTGTCTGTACACATGCCTGAAGCTGTCGGGCAGGAAGTGGGCCACCCCCTTCTCATCGTACCAAGGCTGCAGAGGAACACAACAGGGTCCCGTCACCGCTTAACTCCACGGACCGACCTAGGCGCGGTTACAAGCACATCGGCACCGCACACGGCCAGTGGCCAGTGGTGGGGGGGGGACGAGCACCAGCCTGGGCTTCACTGAAATAAAGATCTCGGCATTAAGTACTGAGTCACGGGCAGATGGGCCTCCATCCACATTCAGATTTTCCCAGAAGCCTGTGCATCAAACAGAAGCCAGGTTAACGTTTCGCTGTTTCTCCAAAAGCTCAGCTACCCCCATCTAATCCAGCCAGTAATCTTTCTCCCCCAGTATACAGGTATTTGATGCTGGTGTCCCTGACTCTCCCTTTCGGTCACCGGTGAGCGAACGTCAGTCCGTCCCATGGCGGGCCACCATTCCACCACCCACAGTGTCCCGTTTCACACCCCGGCTATCGTGGGTTTCGCTCCAGGCTCGCTGCGACTCTATTCTGGAGAGAGAGAAAAAAAATGGATGGAAGTTCAAGCAAGGTCACGGGGGCACAGTGACACAAACGCTGCAGTGTTTCCGCACAGGAGTCACATGTTCCTCCGCGTCCCCCTGCCCCCCTCCACCGCTGCCTGCACTCCTCATGGCATCGGGCTGCTTACCCACCCCACCCCCGTCCAAATGGGCACTGAATAATGGAAGCCTGCTGGCAACAGGAGGCATTAATGAAACATGGGGGCCACAGTGACGGCAGTGGAAGATGTTTGCAGTGCCGGTAAATTATTTAGCCGGCAAACGTCACGGTGCCAGTGGAGAGAGGCGGTCGGCTGGCCACTGAAACACACCAGTGACTGAGAAGGGGCCAGTTGGGGGGGGGCGGGGGGAGTTAAGCGTTTTAAATACACCTGTGGGGGCAGCATAACCCACAAACCAGGGCTCAGGAGTTCCTGAACCTAGAACCCGTGGCAGAGGAATGTGGGGGAACAGGAGAGAAAAAGGAGAGCGAAGCTGGCGAAGACGGAAACTGGAATGGAGGATACAGACCCTCCGACCATCTGGTTTGCCAACTTATGGGAGGGGGTGCTTAATGTAGAGGAACCTGGGCACCTCTCACAGCTGCAGACTGGGGGACAAGGGCACCGCAGCAGGCTCTGGTAGAGTGAGCGGCCCATCAGACCACGACCCCCCAGACAGACAGACACACACACACTTTTGCAGACTCCCAGTGAGACTGATGGCACTCTTGGCCTGCATGCTGCCTTCCTAATTGTGTCAGTGTGGGTTGGGGGGGGGGGGAGCAGGGGGTGCGTTGACTGACAGGCACTCCCCGTGACACACTCTGACTTTGATATGACACACGCCGAGCATACACCCCCCCCCGGCGCCAGCCCCGCAGCCTCTTCACACAGACAGCCCGGCGACTGCGCCCCTAATGGCCCTTATCTTAATCTGCTTTAAAAGCATCTTGCCTTTCCCAGATATCTCCTCACCTTCGCAAATTCACTTTTAATAAGCCCCCCCCCCACGCCATACCACCATGCCCCGCAACCACTTTCGGTCCCATCTTGTGCGAGGTGCCCAAACAGTGGCTTTAAAGGAAATGGCCCCAGGGTATTCTACACAGAAGTGCTACAAAACCACAACAGCAGGGTGGTGGGTGTGCTCTCTCTATCTCTCTCACACACACACACACACACACACACACAACCCCCCCGGCTCTGTCCTTCCCTCCAGGCCCCCGGTCCTGCGGCCAGATAAGAATCGCACAGATATGGGAGCGAGTGTCTGGGAAGCCAGGATACTTCGTCCCACTTGCCCCAAGTCGGGACTCTGAGGCTCCAGGCCTCCGAAAGGCTCCAATTAAATGCTCCATCCGCTCATCTCTGAGTAGCTGGCTGCGGATTAAATATTAATACGCAACCGCAAAATTCTTACACGGCCATTAATAATGAAAAACTGTCAGAGTATGGAATGATTCCCTTGCAACACAAGGAGAAAACATCCCCCCGCCCCCCAACCCCCCAGCTGGGTAACCTACACAACAAGGGCGCGGGGCTGGGCGGGAATGTGGGCGCCAAATAGCGGCTAGTTCGGGAGGAGGTGTGGGGGGGGCAGGGTGATATAAACTCTCCACCGAGAGGGGCTAAGTTTTTCGGGGGGTGGGGAGGGATCCTCGAGGCATTTTCTTTTCTCAGGGCCCCTCCAGCGACTTCATACTTCATACCTATGCAGGTGCGTGTGCACACACTGACATCTGAGAGAGCCACCTGGTCCGTGAAGCATCCCCCCCCGACAGACCGCTTGAATGGGGATTAATTATTCATGGATAAGGCACAAGAAACAAAAAGCGAGCTAAGTATTTATCAATGGCATCCTATAAGCACACTTGCGAGGCGCAAGGTGATCCGGCCACGGGGAAAGGGTGCGCTGGCGGGCCCGTCCGGGAAAGGCTGCCCCCCCGTCAGCTCAGCAGCTTGCACTGCCTCCCCCCTAAACCATTTGGATGCTGCTAACATTTTCCACATTAAGGTGCCGCAGCATCCTGCCTTATCGCAGCGTCAGGGATGCGTCAGGGATTCTTCCCCGATCTGCTGCTTCCGAAAATGATGACGGGGGGGCGACCTGAATAGATGCCGCCGCAAGTGGCGGACGAAATGGTCGGTCTCTGAAGCCACCTGGTGGACAAGGCTCGCAAGTGCAGCCGGTACAAACAGACGCAGAATGGCTACGACATGTGGAGGATTTTTGACCCTTAAACTTCCACTGCTAGTCCACCCACGCATCCCCAGTAAACCAGCAGTCGAGATGAAGCGATAATCTTCAGTTAGAAGTTCTCATGGTATTTATCTCCTTTTGGCTCAACGGGAAAGATTCTACAAGTTGAAGGAGAAAGAAAAAACAAAAAAACAAAACGAGAGAGAACTGAGAGGGAACAGAAACGTCAGCTGTTCTCTCAAGAGGAAGTCGAGTCAAAGCGAGACCGAAATCAGAGTAACAAAACGGGCATTCAGGGCTGACCCCGCTGGGCAGTGCCATCCTGGTCGGAACACACGAGAGGGTGGAAGGCAGCACACTATTTCTCACGCTCCCCCCCTCCCCCCGTATCACAGATCACAGTCACACAGCTGGCATTCACTCATCTGGGTACCTTGTAGGACGGCAGGAAGCAGAGTACACCCCGGCTGACCGCGTGGCACACCTTCAGCAACAGGGTGCCCACCTCGTCCTGGAAGGCAAAGGTCTCGGCGTGCTGGAACGTGGCACACAGCTTGCGCCCCTGGGGGCCAGACCCCAGCGTCCCCACCCAGACCTGCAAGCCGAGCGAGACATCTTAAATTACACTCACTCTGCCCGAAAGGAGACTGCGGAGAGCCAGACCCTCAACAGCCAACTCCGGGTTGGCAGAAATAAAGCTTTGGGTGGGGCCTAATTATTATTTATCCGATCAAAAGCCAATAAGTAGCCAGAAATATCCTTGAAGCGTGATTTTTTTTTTTTCCCCCCCAGCAGTAAGGGAATCATTTCCAGACAGATATCGTGAGCTCCATGGTATCGGCAAACAAACAGGCGTGAAGCCCGCTGTCGTCTCACATGGCCCCAGGCCTGACAGACTCCAGCGCCTTCAATGGCTGATTCACACCATAAACAGCAGGCGAGCCGACACGCCACTCGGAAAAACAAGAAGAAAAAGCCACGGTGACGCGACTAAGATCTAAGGGCTTCGCCGAGGGCCCCGAGGGCGGAGGGACGGCCTCGACCCGAGGGCGCTGGCGCCGGCCGACGCTCCTTCCCAGGCCTGACCTGGGACTTGCTGATGACATGGCTGGCCTCCAGCTGGATGGAAAAGCCGACTCCCAGTTCCGAGGAGAAGGAGCCCATGGGCGAGAGCGTGCCGGAGGTCAGGACGATGCTGTGCACCGAGTGGCTGAGGTCGGAGAAGGCCTGCGGGGGAGCACAGAGAGCACAGCCATGAGAGCGGCACAGGCGCGCACACACGGCTACAACTATCTCAACTGCTACTGGCGTATGGCTCAGTGGGTTAGGATGTCACGCCCGTTATCAGAATGTTGCCTGTTCAAATCCCAGAGTCGGAAGGGAGATTTCACTGTAGGGCTCCCGAGCGAGGACTTTAACCCCCCTCCCCAACTGCTGGAGGGACTGCCTCTGCTTTCAGTTTTACGTACATTCGATAGAAGCATCTGGTAAATAAGTTAACCGGGAACGGTAAAGTAAACACAGTGAAGTAACTGTGAACTTTGAAAGGCTAGATGTGTGCCTGGGAGCACAGGTGACCACAGGAGACTCACAACGGCTGGGTTCAGGCACCAGAAGTTGACCGTGAGCACCGGGGTCTTGGTGCGACGCACCAGCGCCTGGTGGCGGCGGCGGGGCCGTGCGAAGAAGCCGTGCTCATCGGGCGGGTCGTGAGCCTGCGAGGCCCAGGTGTAGGTCTGCTGCAGGGCCACACGATAATCCTCTGCAAACCTGCGGCGTGGGAAACACAGTCAGAGCACTGGGCAGAATTGGGTCACAAGAGCAGATAGGTAACCAGACAGGTTACCTGTTTCACACAAGCTCAAAAACGTCGGCAGACCTCTACCAAGTACCAAACCAAAATTGGTGCAAGAGCGTTTCTGCAGGAAAAAAATATTTTTAAGAGTTAACTTTAAGAGTTATCTTTCCCAGAATCCCCACACCTGCAGTTCTGTCGGAAGAGGAACTCCAGAACCATGAAGAGGCCCTTCAGCACAATCTGCGTGGGTGAGCTGATGGTGGGCACCTCCACCACTTCCTCCCTGCCACTGAGCAGGCCCACACGCTCCTCCTTCTCCAGCACAGCCACGAGGTTTTTCTGCAGGGGGCGCAGAGAGAGAGATAGAGAGAGAGAGATAGAGAGAGAGTGGACGACTGTCAGCGGCGAGCTCCGGGCCCCTGGGTGTCTCACCTGCAGCAGGGAGAAGGTGTCGGCAGTGATGCCAAGGTCCCGGAACACGGCCAAGATCTCCGTGCCCGTCCACACCCGGCAGGAAACCTCGAACTCCCGCTCCGACAGGGAGGCGCGGCTCTCCTCTATCCAGCTGCGTGGAAAACAAAAATGGTCACATCAGGAGCAGAGTATTCGTCTCACGTCTTCGCCATCTGCCGCTGTCTCTGAGACGGCCTGCTGCGGACGTGGGCTATTCATGCCAACAGGTCCACAGCAGATGACTCTCCAGAGGCTTGCAGCTTGGGGGAACCGGCAGACTTCAACTGCATGACGGAGGGCATCAACCTCAGCTCCTCTTCCAACAACAATTCGTTAACAATTCGCTTAAAGGAAGTCACATTAATGAACTGCAAAAAAACAAGAAAATAAGCAAATTCTGCTTAACTTTCTCCCACAGTTGAATCCGAGCAAGACATTGATTAGCTGACGTAAAGTACAAAAGCACCTAGCAATCTTGAAGCCTCTCTAATCCCCCAGAGATGCATAATCAGGGATTTAATGTAAGGCTAGTGTCATTGGGCTGTGCGAATCAGGAGCCGTCGGCCACTGCGACCGGCTGTCACTCTGGCTGCGTGCTGATTGGCTGGGGAGAGAAGCGGAGGGGCGGGGCTCTTACTTGAGCAGGCTGCAGCAGAAGGCCCTGAGTGGCTCGTGCTGGCTCCGGCGGATGTTGTGGTTCACCATGCCGTCGATCTCCTCACGCGCCAACTGCAGCGCGGCCTGGTTCAGGGAGTAGCTGGTACTCTCCCGGGCACAGTCCTCGATGTTATGCGCCTCATCCAGCACGACCACCTGGCCCCTCAGGTTGATCTCCATCTGCGTGGAAGACGACGATGAAGATGAACGAAGGCGACAATACCAAGAGAACCGTTATTTTACAGCAAATAGAGATTCTACTGTTAACACTACAAACAAATTGTTAATGATAAAAAATACCTTTATACCTTTTAATGCCACAAGTTCAAGAAGTTCAAGCACTTTGTCAATGTAACACAACAAAATTAATTCTGTGGCAACCCCAAAGGTGCGTTAATACAATAAATAAGAACAATCAACAAGTAATAAATAGAAAATGAAAGCTTGAGATAAAATAATCATACAAAATATGTTTAAAATATTCGCAAAGGTGACATGTTAAGTGTTCAAGCGACCATAACAAACTACTGCACCAGTATACAGCAACACAGATCAGTATTGGACATATTAGCAAAACATGTATGCATTACACATTATCAACATAACTTGTTGATAGGCTGCGGGATTCAGAGTTCATAGCAATTGGGGGAAAAAGCTATTTAATTCCCTAATAAATTCAGCATGAAAATGTATTGGAGTTGAGCACTATGCCCAACAACATCAGAAACCGAATTCGATGCTAAATTTATCCAAGAAAGAGCACCCTGCCCGCGCTGATGTCACTCATGAATAATTAACGAGCAGCACGCAGCGACGTCGCCCTCGACGCCCTCCCTTCCCTGTAAAAGGCTCCCCACTCACACTCTCGCGGATCAGCGGGTCCAGCAGGTAGTTGTAGGGGCAGAAGACGATGTGGGCCTCCTGCGCGAGCTCCCTGGCGGCGTAGTAGGGGCAGGAGCGCAGGCGGCCGCCCAGGGCCACCAGCTCCTCGATGTCCCAGGCCCGGCTCAGGCCGTGGGTCCGCTGCAGGGTGCCCTGGTCCCGCATCCGGTTCACGCCGTGGTAGTAGCGGCACGACCGGTCCTGCGCGGGAAGCAGAAGGGCGACTAACCCACCAGGCACGCCGCGCGGCCGTCTAGCACGCGCCCGACGATAATTCCCACGGGACCCCAGATGTTTTTGAAGGGTCTTGGAGACGCTACAGATTAAACGCAGCGAATCTGCCGCCCATTCTGCGGGTCTGAAGCGCGATGGCGGCTATTCCTGGGGGAAGGACCCGAGCCACATTCGGCAGGCACTTTGTCAGCCGGCACGTTTGGGGTCAGCCCCGAGGTTAATGGCGGCTTCCTGGGGGGACGCCGAGTGGAGAGACACGGATAGCAGCCGAGCGCAGGGACTGGCGATGACAGGTCCTGGAACCTGCACTGAAGCCCTACCAAGCTCACCCCGGGGCTCTGAAAGGGGGGCAACTCCACTGCCATTAATCTCGACTGGGGCTCTCACCCAGGCCTGGCTTCAACACGGGCCGTAAAAATGGGTCGTGGGAAAGAGAACCGGGCCACAAGGGCAGGGTGAAGTCCCTCCGAAGAAAGGGTCTTGGGATAAGTGGGTGGTGGGTGGGGGCACACCCCCAGCAGGGTCATCGGAGGGTGGGGGGTGTAACGTACAACAGTGTCAGAACCAACACCTCTGACAGTTGCAACTGGGCCCAAGGCAGCAGAATCCTGACCCGCCAGCAGCAGCCCAGCCAACTGAACAGCCTCCCAACCACAACAAAGGCGGTGTGAGGGCTTGGAGAGGGGCACGTTATGACCGATTGCAGGTATTATCACCGATAATTGCCGCCCGCAGCTACTGTGACAGCACTTTGTTCAGAAACACTTAAAAGGAGGTATTGTGTTGCGACCCCAGCCACCCTCAGCGGCGAACAGGGACGTCAAAGCGGGCCTTCTTCACGTTAGAGCAATGTCACCTGCCAGGAATG
>JABFDZ020000103.1:958253-968444 GCA_019775955.2 Pollimyrus isidori
GGGGGGGGGGGGGGGGGGGGGGGGGGGGGGGGGGGGTGGGTGGTTTGGTGGGGGGGGTGGTTTTGGTGAAATGAGTGTATTAAAGAAAGGGGAAGGAGGGGGAAGAAAGCGCGGCACACTGAGGGGGGGGGGGAGGGCTTTTTTTAAGTCATCAGACTCCAAAGGAATCATTAAAGCACTAAAGGGCCACACTTAGAAGTGGAAGCAGTTTTAGCGACTAGAGCCAGACCATCAGCCGTGAGCCGAGGTCACGACCCCCAGCCCAGCCGTGCTTCATTAGTGACCCCAGCGGGGGAAAGGTTTAAGAGCACACCATGGAAAGATGACAAGATATCCCTGGCAAAGTACAAAAGGGGGGGGGGGTGATTTATAAGAGAATAAAACTCAAAACAAGGCCACGATGCTGACATCCATCTAATCATTAATGAATAAACCGTATTATGGGTTCAGAGGTCAAACTTACTCCATTTCCCAGAATGCCTTTCACGCTTCACCATAAAACTCCGTCACCAACAAAACACAACACATTAAAAAGAAACGTGTTACTTGTCACAGGTAGAACACTGGAGCTACGCCCCACTCTTTCAATCTTAGCCTAAGCACATTATTCTGCGGTACTCCGCCTCCATTCTGACACTAACACACCCGGTCTGGTTAATCGGGGGATTGACGATGGGCTGATTAGTCACGCTCCCCGGTAAAGCGTTAATACGTCAGGAGCGACGGGGAGGGCACGGCGATCGGGGTGAGGCGGGGCGGTAGGACTCACGTTCTTGCCCTCCAGCAGCTCCTTGCAGCGCTCGTTGCGGCTGGAATGGGGCACGACCTCGGGGTGCACGCAGGTGTGGTCGCGGCTGGCCAGGATGGACATGGGCGCGGCGGAGTAGAAGGTCCGCTTCAGCTCACGTGTGATCTGCGCGATCTGCTTGTGAGTGCGGGTGCCGAAGTAGATCTTGGGCACGGCCTTGCTCCCCCCGCCGGCAGAGGCACCCTCCTTCTCCTTAGCATCCTTCGCCCTGCCACAGGGGCACAGGGAGCAGGGGCCCGGGGCCTGCGGCGGACGCTGAGAGAGAGAGAGAGGGAGATTCATGGTGACGCGCGTCGCGTAAACTGGCAAAGGCTGCTGGGAAGGTGACACGCCGCGGCGGAAACTGCAGCTGCAAAACGGCCAAAATATCAACGATGGAGCCTTTTCAGAATTGTAGGTGCTGAGAGGGACACACGCTTATAGGTAAAAGAAGCCTGAGGTCCTAATTCATAATCTGCCATTTCGCTGCCAGATCATTACGGGGGCCCAGCAGACACGTCGCCGATCTGCCGAGAACGGGATCCGAAATGGGATTCGAACCAGTGACCAGAGACACCTGCCGGGCCGTACACTGACCCCCGATAAAAGCGATGGCTAGAAGATATTTAAAGTGACGATCAACATCGCCCCAAAGTAACAGGCATGTGTGCCCCCGTGACCCTGGTGAGGGATGGATGGGGGGTGTTTGGGAGCCGA
Source organism: Pollimyrus isidori (assembly GCA_019775955.2). NCBI lineage: Eukaryota > Metazoa > Chordata > Actinopteri > Osteoglossiformes > Mormyridae > Pollimyrus > Pollimyrus isidori. Next base: position 959,758 of record JABFDZ020000103.1, read on the forward strand.
CCATTACAAAGTCACACTGAGGGTCTCCCAGTGTCTTTCTTCATAATGGGTCTTTTCATGGCAGCACTAACAGGTGGCATAAACCCCAGGCCCCTGTAAGCGATCCCATGCAGGTGACGGCCCTTCCGCTGCCCCACTTCCCAGCCGCTCACGGCCCCAGAGCGCATCCACGTTTCCCGACCCGCGTCCAACCCCCCCCCCCCTCTCTCCAAGGGACCGGGAAACCACAGAACCCCAGGCTGGATCCTTACCACGGCTTCAAAAGCTGCATTGCAGCCAGGGCCGAGGATATGCTGCTGCAGGGGCCCCGCAGACCCCGCATAATAAACTCCTGACAGGCCGACACTTTCTCCCTTCCTGTACTTTCGCCAACAAACCCGCGATCAGTAAGATTATCCCATATAAACAATTGCTAAGTCACGGCGCGTGTTACGCCACAATACCAGGGATCAAGCTGCCTCTTATCCTCCCTTTTGCGAGGGGGTGGGGGGGGGGGACAGGTCAGGTTTCTCGCGGCTCCCTTCTTAGCCCTGTTGCCGTCGAATATTACAATGCACAGCCGAGCGGAGCTGGTTGGGAGCTCTTCCCGGGCCGTCACTCAGCGGCACAAAGGCTCCACTGATGCGCCAGGTAAACAGGGCCCTGCCTGCGAGCCGGGGTTGGGTGACGATCCTGGCGGGATTGTTACGCCGGCCGGCTCGGGTTCCGCTTCGGCCAGGGGGCCCGGATCGCTTTACCCACTGCTGCCACGGTAAGTGGCGGAGCTCCGAATATCCTGTCCTGTGTATGGGATAATTACTTATTCATCGAGGAGGTGCTGGGGGGGGGGGGTCTTGAATGTGGGCCCTTGTCAGGGGCCGCGCAGGAAACAGCTGACACAACGGTATCCGTTACACGTGCGGAGATGGCGGCCTGCAGTTTCGCGATCGCGGGGGGAGACGGACCCTGGACTACCGATGACTGACGACGGACGCCCCCCCTGCATGGCGGCACACACACACGCACATAAATACTTTCACGATCAGCCCCCCCGAGTTCAACCACCCAACCAGTAACATCGCCAGTAAACACAAAACAAGCGAACACCTTCGACCGAAGTCGACCCTGAACAAAGAGCTCGGCCGAAATTAGCCTTTAGCTCTAGCTTTGCTGAGCCGGCACTGGCAGATCTTAGCAAAGTGCCTGTCGCTAGGCTGCCGTGAGAGGACCGGGGTGCAGACCGCCATCACAGCCCTGCAGTGGGGTCTACGGGCGGCCGCCGGACACAGCGTGAGCCCGAGCGTGGGGCCCGCGGGCCTCGGGTGCGGTTCTGCCCGCCGGGAAGCTTTTTCACAGCTGAGGTGCGGAAAGAGCAGGCTGGCGGTCCCTGGCGGCACTGGTAGCCCGATACTCCGGCTCACCATGTCGGCAAGAGGGGAGAGGTCAGCGTCTCTGCGCTGTAACGCGGACACCTGAGAGAGTGAAATCTCACACGGCGGGCCGGGGCGAGCCAGGCGCATCTCCGCCGCCGACCGCGGGGCCGTCGGGCTCAGCAGGAGGAAAGGGGGCCCGTAGACTCGCTCTCCAGGCTGGGAGAAAGGCCCAGATGGGGGTCTCCTCCAGAACCCTCCGCCGTCCCCGCTCCCCACTGCTCACAAAGCACCTGTTTGTCACCCCCAACCCCCACCACGTGCGGTAACCAGCGGGTGAACCCCATTCAATATTTATCCCAGGCTTCACAGATCACTGCGAGGCGAGGCGAACCTCTTAATTAAACTGGAGCTCGCTTCAAAGGGCCCATTCAAGGCGTCCGTCAGCAAGCGCAGGATGGAAAGCGGTGTCGGGTGGGGGTGCGAAACCCGAGCCCCCGACTCTCTCCCTCCGACCCCCCCACCCCCCCGGCCGTGGCTGAAAAGGAGCTGGCCCGGCCAGCCGACCCAGGCCCCCATTGTAACAGTCTGCCAGTCCCCAGGAACGTGTAACAGAAGTCACCCCCAGCCCATTGTACGCGTTGTAAGCAATATGTTTCCCTGTGTGATGGGTGAGCACATTAACACAGATTCCTTTCACTGTGGGGCCCTTCATACCTGGGGTGTTTGTTACAATGCGTTTGATTTTGGTGGGGATCGCATTTGAGAGACCCTGGGGTGGCAGGGAGGGCGGTGTGTGTGTGAGGTTGGGGGGAATCAGGGCATATTGAAGAATCAGCATTTTCATAAGGCTCGAGATCCAAAAGGCTATCCAGGCGTTACCACGCTGGGGTCCAGCACCAGAACCTCCGCAGGGGCAGAGTGAGAACCAGCAAGGGCAGGAGAGAGTAAGAGGATTACTACGGTCCATCTGCCATAAAACGATGATTTTAGCCAAGGGCCAAACACGGTACCCCTCACTGCGAACCAGGCCAACATCCCACCCTGCTATCAATCTCCCCCGAGATCAAACATCACCAAATAAAAATGCATAGTAGCACAGAAGTCAATCAGCCACATGTATAAATAACTCTGACTGCATTTCCAGCCCCGCAGCTAAGAGTCACCGCACTTCAACAGAACTCCACCCAAGCGGTTTCATTATTACCTGATTTCTGGCACAGGCTGTAAACAATATCCATACATCAAAGCCACACTGTGATACATAACGCCACCTACAGCCCAGTGGCGCCATCTTCAGCTTTAGGCAACCGCCGCCCCGCCCAACATAAAACGGTTTAAAAAAAAAAAAAAAAAAAGCTCACAAATCGCACAACTACATTTTTACCATAATGATGAAAACGTAAAGACCTTTCCAGAAACTAGACAGGGCACCGAGGAGTCTTAGCACATGCTGTAGAACTAAGCAATCAGCAAGCCATTGTGTGGCCTTTAGCGCCCCCAGCAGGACAAAGATCAGTACTACAAACACCTAAAAATATCAAAAATATAAATGTGCACATTCAAAACACGGGCAAAACTGCCTCTAAAATACCATAGGGGCAGTGGATTTTCGTGACAGCCATCATACAATTACTCGCAAATTTCCTTATTAAAAAAATGTCAAAAATACGTGTCAAAAAGTAAGATTAAAAAAAAAGAGAGATTTCATTGCAGATGAAAAGGAGGCAGAGGGGCCTGGGGGAGTAAATGCAGGATAAGGGGGGGGCGCTAGAGAGGACACCCTGACACTCATATCGCCTGCTTACCTCATTACAGCCAGAGTGGGCTGCACCAGGCTGACTCTCACCCTCCGGATCATCATCAATGAAGATCACACCCTGCTCCAAACACCTCCGCTTCCTCCCCTACAGGCATATTAAGAGGAATTTCAAAAGATTATTTATTCAGGCACAGAACTGAACATAACGCGGGTGACATTTTACAGTGACGGCCTACATTCCAGTTAGAGCAGTGTTACTTTCAGCATTTTGTGTTCTCTGGTCTCAGCTCGGGATACCCTGGCGTGAAAGTGACCGTGCTACGTGGTAACTACAGGACGTGGCCTGCTCGGCACGGGTGTTCGGGGGCGCACTAGCAATAGAAGGCGGGATCTGGCCTCGCCGCTGGGGGAGACCAGTTTCAGTAGGAGAGGTCAGGGTCAGGGAGGCACCTTCTGGTCTGCGGCGGGGGCTCGGATTCGCTTCCTGTCCGCCTGAAAGTCATCGTCCGCGTCGACGCTGAGGGAAGCCTGTAGCTTCTCTGACAGCCGGGAGGCCAGGGTGCCGCGTCTGGGCGCGTAGTCCTCTGGAAGAGGTGACAAGATCCACGCGTCAGAACAGCGAGCAGCTCAACTGGCGTCACCCGCAGTACGGGGACATGATGGCGCGTCTCTCCTCAGCGCAGCGAGCCAAGCAGTGCCCGTTCGCCCAGTGGTACAATGGGGATTTTATCAAGAACATTTACGCAAGAATGAATGCAGTGGGGCGGAAAGTATTAGAAAATTTGACTGAAATTTTCACTGGGAAGTTAAGCTGGGGAATTTTGGAAACATTGAACTTGGTACAAAGAAATCAAACTGCATGAATAATACAACTTGGAATATGACTTTTAAGCAGTGCGTTTTGATGCAGAAGCTTCTCTTGGAGATTGCTTTTAAACATACATAATTACTTACAAGCACTTGGTAACAATGATATCATTATTAGAGTCGTCAAGACATTTTTTCCCAACTTCATTTAAATTCCCTGTTATAGGCTAACCTGTAATTTTGCAAATTCTTAGTTTATTCCCATTACTTCCCATATATTCCCGTAAATTCCCATGGAAAGTTTCCAACTGTGAAAAGTCCTTGAATTTTGCAACCCAACCAAAGACAGAATTTATGTACCACAGCTTGAGCACAATCGTCACTTTGAAATAAGTACCTACAGCCAACATGAGGAGTTTGCGTTTAAGCCGCATCAACCGCCCATTGTTTTCGGCCTGCTCTACACAGCACAGTGGCCCCTGGCGACACGGAAAGTCACCTTTAGCGTGAGGATGGGGGGCACACTGGGTTGTGACCTCTGCACCTTCATTGGTGAGGTCCACGACAGGCGGAGCTGACCCGCCATTTGCACACGGCCCGTGGAGACCACCCCTTCCGGGGACATGGCAGACACACTGGCAGGGTGTGGTCAGGTTTGGTTTCTTGCACTCGTCAGATGGGGTCCACTCCTGCTCTGCTTTTCCTGCCAAGGCAATGCTAGAGACGTCAAGCAATAGGCAGGACATGCGACCACATAGAAACCTTAACAAGTTGGGTAGATGATTAGATTGGGGAGGTTATCAAAATCACTATGGGCGGGATTAATTCCACAAGACCACCCATCACTACAGAACATATTTTCACCACAAACTACATTCTTGAGTTAACATGTGCCTAAGTTTCACACCAACCTGCCTTTTAAGCATTTTCAATTTGACATATGCACACACTGTATGTGCTAGGTAGTCACTTTATATACACATTTACTTTGCCCTGCAAAACTATTTATATACAATATTTATTGGATATATAGACTTAAAATGCCTTAATGTGGCATAGATAATTACAGCGTCATTGTATCTCATTTTTTTTTTTAATTTGTACTTATTTTCATCTTATTTTTGTGTATTCTATTGTTCCTTGTTTTATTGCTGGCTAAACTGTGAAGCACTTTGGTCAACTATAGTTGTTTTAAATGTGCTATACAAATAAAGTCGACGTTGAAGACTCTTAATCGTAATCTACAATCACACTCCACACAAATGAATATTTGACCCAAACAACCTTCTGATGGTGCAAACCCAGCAGGACACAGACTGCTAAATAAAACAGCTGAGACCGGTGCCATAACGTGCAAATGTGTCATATTCACAAGCCAGTTAGACTTTCACTGGCTTTCAGATTCAACTCAAGAAGCAAACAATGCACAATATGATTTATGAGCATGTAATGTGGAGGACAAGAGGTGCCAGTCTTCTGTGATCAACCAACAGGCAGCTCTTTGCCCCTAAGTATAGAAGGTGTGACTTCTGAGAGGATACTGGAGGGATTCAGCGCACCGTACTGGGCCTCCTGCCAGGCCAGCACCGAGCACAGCAAAGCCAAACTCTTCCCACTGCCTGTAGGGCTCTCCAGCAGACAGTGCTGTCCGTGGTTCAAGCCCCGCACTATCTGTGGGGAAAAATCAAAGCAAAGTACATTTGAGAAGGCAGTTCCCTGGAGTAGATAAGGGCCTTGATTTAGGAATTCAGTTCAGTCTACCCTGGGATTTGAACCGGTGATATTCGGATCACATGCACAGAGTCCAACCCACTAAGCAAAACACTGCCCTTGTTATAAACCATCTAGTCAAAGGGCATTCCTGTCCAAACTGAGCCGCCTCTAGCACAGTCAACATGCTACATACGATTCTGGCGGAAGCTAATGGTAAAATGCTCATTAAACTGCGACTAAACAGGGCCAGTTCTCACTGGAAAGGGGGGCAGTATTGAGGACGTTACTCACAAAATTAATTCATTAAAGACAGAGGTGGAAAGTTCAGGTCCAAAAAGTACAAATCCAGGCCACGGTTTTATTCAACCAACCAGCTGAGTACTCTGTGACTGTGACTCTATACTCAGCTGGTTGGTTGAACAAAACCATGGTCTGGATTTGTTCTTTCTGGATCTGAACTTTCCACCTCTATTTTTAATCAATTACTTTTATGAGTAACTTCCCCCAAACACTGGAAGGGTGCAGGTGTCAGACAGACATGAAACACCAGCAGCCTGAGCACTCACTGAGTTCATCATGGCCAGCTGGGAGGGATAGGCCTTGCAGGGGAACTGGATCCTCACACCTCCTATGGTGTACTCCACAGCAGCTGGATCCATGACGACAGCAAGGGTGACCTGGAAGATATGGCAGGAAAGCTGCAGGCTTTCATACATGAAATAATGTTAATAAACTACATTTCAATATACCATATATGCATTCTAGTTGTTTATTCCAATTATCTGATTTTTATTCTATGTGTATTGTCCTCCTGGCCTTACTTACAAAGTAATCAATGGTACTGATAATACAAATAAAAATTTCCGGGTCTATGGGTCTTGTTGAGAATTTAGAAATGGATTTGATACATGGCTAAGACTCCTAGGCAGAAAACGTACATCCATCCTACAAAGGTCATCTCTGCTGTGTCTGTTTTTTTAATGTTACACGTTTATCCAACGGAATTATTTTGTAGGTCCCGCAATCGCCATTTTTCTGAACGTGATCATAAAGCAGTGACAATACAGCTATATTTCCTTTGTACATCATGCTGACATAACACAAAACGTCTCTATGTGTAATACAAAATACAGAGAGACATATTAATCACCTAAATACCGGATGAACCATTTTGTTTCGCGGAATCACGGATAAGTAACAGAGAAAATAAGATTCATATATATATGTGCACTGAATTTCCCTAAAAAGACAACCAAACAGTACAGTCCTTACACGATATTGTGCAAGAAATCCTTATAAACATAATGCCATAAAAGCTGCGAGCCATGTTTACAGTTTATTACTTAGGCTATTATAGCCAAGTGTCTCGCTGGTAATATCTCGAAGTTTATATAATTTATTATTTCCGCATTCTTCTGTTAGATGACAATCATTGTACCAGTAAAAAAAATTAAAAAAATGTTTCTATTACCTTTGTGTGTGCAGTAAAAAATAATAAATGAAACAAAATACATGAACCCGACTACCGAAAATTATATTCCCGCCATCACTGTTTCTGAATAAGACCCAATCAAAATTGAGAATGCGCCTACATCCTGGACATTGCGAATCTGTAACCAATCACATGTACGGATATAGGAAACGCGGAAGACTTAGGCAGAGACGCAACTTTACGTGCGTATTCGCCGTTTGAGTGATGGACAGATCAAGCCAATTGAAGATATTTGATTTTTTAAAGCACCTAGATGAATGACAATGATTTTGAAGAATATAATATGTATAGGAAAGAAGGGAGGTGGTGTTGCAGTATACGTAAAAGAAAACTTGCAGGCAAGGGAGTTCACTGATAAAGATAAAAATGCAGAAGCTAATAGATAAAATTAAACTGGACGCTAAAGACTCAAATGGCCTAATTGTTGGGATTTGTTATAGAGCACCTAATATAGCTGCAGAGGGAAAACACAATGTTATATGATGATATCAGGATTATGAGTAATAAAAAATGATGTGGTGGTTATGGGTGATTTTAAGGCCCAGTAAAAAAAATATTAGTTTATCATCCCTGCCCGCGTGGCGAATTTAGCCCGCATCGATTTTTAAATTATTTTTTATAAGTGTATTTTCCTGTGTAAATTCCACTGTCGGCTTTCACAAATTTAACTGAAACTAAAAACTGTAAACTGGACAGTGTTAAATAGCAAAACAGTTGAAGAGGCATGGGATTTTTAAAAAAAGCACATTGTTGCAAGTGCAAGAGGACTTTATACCTGTTTCCAGCAAAATCAAATGTAGGGAACGACAACCAATGTGGTTTACTAGGGAAATTAGGAATAAAGTCAGGAGGAAAAGGGCTCTGTTCCACAATTGGAAAATAACTAACGATTTAAAAGTTAAGCGGGAGTATCTAAGTCTACAGGTAGAGGTAAAAAATAGCATTAGACTGTCCAAGAGGGATGTAGGAAGAAAAATGGCGTTGGAGGCTAAGGATAACAATAAAAGTTTCTTCCAATACTTTAACTCCAAAAGAGCTCTAAAAGCTGAAATCATTAATTTGCAGGATAGTAAGGGCCTAATAATTGAAAATGAAGTTGATATAGTGAATAAGTTTAACGATTATTTTTCATGGGTGTTCACAGTAGAGAACACAAATGAATTACCACCAATTAGTATGAATACAGCGTCATCTATGACCAATATATGTATAACTGAGGCTGATGTGCTACTAAACCTAGCTAAACTCAAAGTAAACAAATCACCGGGTCCTGGTGGCATCTTACCTATAGTTTTAAAAGAGATGAGTGATATTATTAGCCAACCCTTAACTCTAATATTCCAGAAATCGTTATCAGCTGGTGTGGTGCCTTCAGATTGGAAGCCTGCTAATATAACACCCATATTCAAAAAGGGGATAGGCCTAGATGTAATCCAGCAAACTATAGGCCAATCAGTTTAACTAGCATTACTGGAAAAGTAATGGAGGCTATAATCCAAGTGAAAATGGTAGATTACCTGGATGCAAATAACATTCTGAGGGATAGCCAACATGGATTTAGGAG
>JABFDZ020000103.1:984660-994950 GCA_019775955.2 Pollimyrus isidori
CCCCCGCGCCCGCCCCTGCGCCGGCGGCCGGCCGCCCCCCCCGCCCCCGCCCCGCCGCCCGGGGGGCAGTATAAGTCCACTCCCCGAGTTTAGGCTTCTTGCCATGCACAGAAACCACACAAGGCAATGGGTTGGCTCCTCGCTAAGAGGATTAGCGACTTGAAAAAAGGTAGCCGTCACATAACGGGAGGCTTACCACCAGCAGAGAAAGGACCAAGCAATCGAAAGTGAAGGTATCCCAGCCCAGAACATTCCGGAGAGGCCGCGTTTACCCAGCTGGGCCGTCCTCACGTTGGCACGTGCCCCTCCCTTGTGCCCCACCTCGGAGGCGCTGCTTCCCCGTTTATCTCCTTGCGTCAGGGTCTCGGAGGCGTCTTACCGCATTTCGGAACTTTAATCTCCCTTCACCCCGGCTTTGAGGAGAAGGTGCCTTCGGCTCACATTACACCGAAGGCTGTGATCTTCGCCGCGGAGGCCGAATCCAGGCTCAGCCGCCCCCAGTACGCCGGGGCCACATCAGATGCTCGGGTGCCTTAACTCGAGGCTCGGAGGCGGGGAACCTGGCGTCTCGTTGCATTCCGGGCTGAGTAAGCGGCTTCCAAGCCAAACCACTCGGGAACTCTGGGCCCTGGCTCTGACGCAGAGAATCTGAGAGCAGGTCTGCCCGCTACGTGGGCCGGTTTGGCTTCAGGGAGGTGTGGAAATGCCAGCAAAAAAATGCCCAATGGGGGGGAGGGGAAGGAAGGGAAATCGGATAATGGCAGCAGGCAAGGAAATTTCCTGAGAAGTGCATGAGAGCACAGACCACATCGGAGTGGCGAGAAAGACAGATACCATGCTGAGAAGCCGGCGGGGGTGAACGCCCTCTTAACTGACCGCACACCCCCGCAAAATTAAGATTGTATCGCTCTGAATGACTCCCCCCTATTAGATAGAGCTGCCGCTTGAGTGGACGTGCCGCAGGTAAACAACGACCTAATCGGGCGCTAATGACCCGGGCTGGGCCGCTCGATCGGGCAGTCGCCGATAGCAACAGGGGGGTGGGGCCCTGTCCGTCACATGAAGGCCTGCAGTCTTTGTGACCAGGAGGTGCCTGCCTGGATCGCTGACCAACCAGAGACACGGCGGTCACGTGACGCGATGACGTCATCCGGGCCGAACCGCAGAGCGAGAACGCGTACTGTAAATGGGTCACACGCAGCCTGCTCCCCCACCACCCCCACCACACGCGAGATCTGACACCCTCTCCATCCTGAAAGCGAAAACCCCACTCTATTCCATTATCTGAAATAAATAATTGAACAGAAATAACGATACATCACCCTTGTGTCGTTAATGTTGTACAGCAGCATTCAGAATTACGATAATGTATTTCAAAGTAATGGATCAGTTTATTATTATTTAAACATATAAACACTCTATAACAAAGTAAATTCATCCTCTTCAATTAACTGAGTGTCCCAGTCCGGCTTCCCAGCCTATTTAACCTGCTTAAACCCGTGGGATCCCCCTCCTCCCCAGTTTAACCTAATAAAACCTGCCAGATCCCCTCCCCATTTTCAAATCTAATCATATAACTCCCATAATTCCCTTAGTCCTTTTAATCCCGGTGTCACCAGCTGCACTGGGGTCATCCCTCTCAGATAGCGTGCTTACGTGCGCAAACCCAGCCGCTCATGTTTTTAATATATCTCCTTGAAATGATCAAGCTGCAGTAGGAATATCGTTGCTTTTTTTTACATTAGCGTGCGAACAGGAATGAACGTCACGCTTAATGCAGTTTCCTTTGTTTATCGTGACTGGTGAAGCGCCCAGCACCGTCGCGTCCTGATTGGCCGATTGGTCGCAGTGGGAACCGCGCACTTCAGGCAGTGGATCTGGCTTGTCTGCGTTGCTGCTGCTTTCCAAAGTTGCGGGGAGGGTCCTGAGCATGAGCGCGGCCTGGATGTCCTCACCCCAGCCCACCCCGATACCTACCTGGCCCTCCCCCTAGCCCTCTCTGGGCCTGGCGACGCTGAGGCTGGGGCTCCATTCACCCTTTAATGCCAGGACTGCTGCCCTTCGCCTTCATCTGGTTAGTCGAGCCTTGATTACCAAAGGGCACATTTTGCAGCACACAGTGCCAATCACTCGCGTTATTGCGTCCACCCAGATTAACACTCATACTAGTAGGCTGAGACTTCCTACTGGCCGTCAAACGAGCCCCCACCAGTATTTAATGGTGCATTTAATGGTGCATGCCATGAAATGACCTCATTCGGACCCGTGAATCCAAGGTAGGTCGCTCATTGATCAGGAGGCAACACCTAACTGTAAGTCCAAACTCACGGGTAACCTGGCAGTGCCCCTTGAGATGCCATCGAAGACGGAACTCGTGGTTTATTCGTCTGTCAGTTGATTTTTGATCGGCGGAGGCTGTTTCAAAGCAGCTGATCGCGGTCGTCGGTTCCAAAGGCTCATTCTGAAGAGCTCCAGACCCTGTAATGCATGGCAGTCCATATCTGAGAGACGGTCGTCCCTATAAATGCACGTATAAATGGAGGCTTCATGAGACAACCAGAGTACTTCCTTTAGTGCAGTTACTGTGATATCAACAGTTGCCTTTACTTTTTTGGAAGCCTGTTCTACGCTTAGCTATTAAATGTGAAATGAAGATGGATGATGGTCAAAGTTATTCACGGCATTCTTTCCCACCCCGCTTCTCGGAGACCCCCAGTCCACGAGACCCCCCCGTCCAAAGACCGGGTCGGGAACCGCTGACTTAGAGATTAAAGTAATCAAGTAACTTCAAAGCTATTTTTCACAATGTTTGTGATCGGATTGCATGGAGCGAAATATAACGGGGTGGGCATCTTCAGCTCTTCCCCGTGGGGTGGAGCAGGGTAGCTTTCCACCGCCAACCCGAAGTAGCTCGTGCCCAGCTTCCCCTTACATTTACAGTTGCTAATTGACGCACAGCATGCCCACAGCATAGGAATCCTCCATCCTCCACTGTCAGGGACCCAATTTTGTGCCATTCCTGGGTAGTTAGCAGCATTATTAGGATAGCTCTCCGCGATCACTTTCCAATCTCCTGGTTGGCGGGGTGCCGCATCAGGCTAATTTAAGGGAATTATTGGGATTGTTTCCATAGCGCTGATCAGATTAAGTCCCAGCGGGACTCCCCTGGCCCAGTCCGTGAGATCTAACCTTCTCCATATTTAATCTTCAGCTGAATTAAGATGGATGGCTAATTTGGGGGGGGTCAGTTTGTAGCTAAGACCTCCGTTTTTACACCAGCAGCAGATTTGTGGAAGTGTGGGACGTACGCAGTTTTATAAGGCTTCCTTCCTTCCAGCTAACCTTCCCCCACAGCACGTCTTCCTTATGTTTTATGAGAAGGCGTCACACAGGGGCGTCCAAGCAGAATGCCTGCTCAGAACCTTTTGTGTTGCATGTCGCTGTTACTTGCTGCACCTCCTCGTTCTCCACCGTGCAGAGAAAAGCTCCTGGCATCCTTGATGCCAGGTTTACTCTGAGTTGCCCTGGCACCGGTCTCCATGGACACTAATCAATGTGGCCTGTGCTGGCACCTCAGCTGGCTCTGCATCTTTTGCAGAGAAGGGCTTCCTATTCATGGGCCTGCAGACGGATCAGGGGTGTTTATCAATACCAAGAGTGCGAATAATGTACTTGCGTCCTTAGCGAGGGCGTTCCTGCTAACTAGCCTCCAAAAACGAATTTGGGGCACAGTGATTATTCTTGTTGGTGAGGCTGCAACCGATGGAACTTTGATATTTGGGATTGGGCAAAAACAACATCAAGGGTGTTTTGTTTTGTGTTTTTTTTACCATCCTCCTTACTTCTGTTCTTGAGTATTGAAATTGTATTTGGGCAATGGAAGGAGAGATAAAACGAGTACACAAGAACAATCAAGCAGGCAGATTGATGAACACCCCATTAGTCAGACCACAAGCAAGAAAATTTACCCAGCCTGGTGGTGCAGTAGTTAATGACAAAAAAAGGTTAGTCCAAGTTCCAGAGAGTGGAAATGTAGTATCCTTGACCGGCAATTAACCAACAAAACATTCCACTAATTCTGAAAATGGTAACATTTTGTTAAAACCATCAAAGTAACATAAAGGGAAACTGAATGTTGCTGGGTGAAGAATGGCTGTCTAATCTGAGGCTTGTGTCCATAGTAAAAGGTGCTTTTCTTTTTAATGCCTGCTGGAAACATGTGCAAAATTCGACACGCTAGGCCCGTACTGTAGCTCTGATGTCAAGATGAGTTCAAAAGGTGGTCTGGACACCCTCACTTGAACTTGATGGGGAATTAAGCGAGAGCACATTGCGGCGCCCGCGAGGGTCGTTACCCCGATATGAATGAACGAGTCACTTCATTTCCTGGCGCGGAGTCGTCCCCCGTGTTGTCCTGCCCAGTGGATCTATCTGCTCCCAATGGCAGCATGGTCTGGTGTCTTGATCAATGATGGCACTCTCCTCCCCTGGGTGACGATTGTTCCTCTAAAACGGCCCGACTCATTACAGTAATGAACTTTATAATTATTTCCCCCACTGAGAGGAATGAGTCCCATTAATAGGATGTGATTGCCTTTTATTTCATTTACTTAGGCCAGCCTGTTAACTTGTGGGTATTTTCCAGTTCAATAAACTCCCTATTCTTCAAGCAGCTAATTTTCTTCTTTTTTAAAGACACCACGGCGTCAGTTGGTTAAGATACAAGTTGACCAGGGGTCTTGGAAGATAATGTCTTCCCCCTCAGAACAAAGGCAGCCTCCAATGCGGCTGTAACAAAGGGATGGACACGAACAGCATTCCGGGCTTGCTGTGTCGGCCCGTGTTATCTTGTCAGGTGGAAGTGGACCTTCTCAACTCCTGACTGGAACCTCCCAGCAACACCTCTGCTCCTGCCCGCCCGTCCCCCACATGTACACTACTGTCCACAAGTCTCAGGCAGTCAGAGAAAACAATCTTCATGTTGGTATGCACCTATGATATAATGTCATATTCAAAGTGTGTCAGCCAACCATTTCAAAACCATTCATTACACATACATGTACTTTTTGACCAATGGCACACCTAGTCTGGTTAATCAATATTTCATTGAGTTATTTCATCAATTACATTAATTAACTAAATGAGATGGTGGTGAAATTTAACAAATACATGGAATGGCTGAAGTGCCCATCAGGAGAGATTTGGGACCATCCAACAAGGTATCAGTAACTTTTTGGAGAGCAGAAGAAATTCCTGTTAATTTTACTTTGTTAGTGTTAATTTCCGCAGGCCAGGGGAGGCTCTGCAGAACGTACATCGATCTCCTGGAGGCTGCTCGGCTGAAGGTGTCCTTCACCGGCAATATCCCAGGCCCAGCCGCATCTCCATCAGTCCCATCCCCGCGGTCACCGCCGGCGAGCGCAATGACCTCATCGCACGGGTACCACCGACCGGCGTGCATGACCGAGAAGCCGAGAGTAATGTCAAGTGTGGCGGGCGAGCACATGCACCCGCACGGCGCGCGTCCACCTGTTTGGCCCACTCCCTGGCAGACCTCTGACCAGGCGCAGTCCCGGTGACACTGATGCTTTATGGCAGCTGACAGATCGCTGACCCCCTGAGCAATCGGTTTCTCCTTAAACCCTTAAAACAGTTGGGGGGGTGGCTAGCTGCCACATGGACCAGGTGACACTGGGATGCCACCGACTTCACTGACACACTTAAAGACTTGCATTTTCTCACATACCTACTGAATGCTCTGTCCCTGGGCGAATTTTTACATTTTTTTTTTACTCTTAATGATGTTTTTTCATCCTCGTCTTAAAATAAAAGGTATTATTATTGTGGTTATTATTAATAGTACTTTTTACCGTAATTGAGGAGCGCGGGTAAGCGTGCACCTGTCCCACCCCTCACACGCTGCTGAGACAGCCGGCTCCACTCTCCCTCCCGATCCGACCTGGAGCGACGCACCACACACACCCGCGAAACGCCCAGTCGTGCATCCGCGCCTTGTGTCGATACACAAATGAATGTTTGACACATTGAAGGGAATTTAATTAAAATTAAATGCCATTCTTGTTCCCTAATGTGATTTTTTATTTTTTTTTGTTTGTAGGTATTACACAAACGGGAAGTTGTCCACAGCTATGAATATGTAAGGAGAAAGGGGGATTTAATTCTCTTTCTGTTTAGAGTTGTCAGACAGCGTTGAATGAGGATCCGGTTGCAATGCATTGTGTTCGGGCTTCTTAATTAATACTTACACTGTAGCTTCAAGGCAGACTCATTCTTGGTTCAGAATAATGGCAGCATTACAGCTGCAGGATTTGGGACAATAACCCATTTTCCTTTCTGAAAAATGAGTTTTTTTTGCACCCTTTTGTAGCTGCTATAGTACATGATGGGGGGGGGGGGGGGGGGGGGGTTTAAAAGTATAACCGGCGCAGGGGTCTTATGCGGACGCCGCTTTGGCCACAGTGATACGGCCGCACGCCACGCCAAAGCAGGCCGGCCAGCCGGGCCACACACCCGCCGGTGTGGGAGGGTGAGAGAGTGACCCTTTGACCTCTGTCGGTACTGTTTTCTGCACTGTAACTTCTCAGAGGAGCAGGAAGCGGCCGAGGTGCTCTGGACCCCCGCCTGGTCTCACCACTCCCCTCCGGCTCTGGACGCCTATCCAAACAGCCCTGCCTCCCCTCAGTCCCATTCATGCCATCGACACACCGCAAGTCACCACCTCTTGGGCACTGCCTATGTCATAGGATCTTCCCCCACCTCAACACCTAACTGGAGCCTTCCCCGACCTTCTTGACCTTCACTCCATCCTTGGGGGGGGGGATCTTTCTCAGGCACCACAGAGAAGATGGGTGTCAGTATCCCCCCCCCCCCCACCACACCCCCGGCTCCGACCCAGTGTCCTTCACGGCACCGGCGCCGAACACCAATGAATCATTTCCGTGGGCGGATGGAGGTGAGAACCCGGCACCAGATCGGCGCCCTCCGCAGGGTGTACATGGAGGCGCGCAGGACCCAGGCTCACTATTTATAAACTTTGCTTCATTTTCAGCGTCTATTTCTTCACGGCACATTTGAAAAGGAAATATCAAGAGCCGCACTGGCATCTGAGGATTGGAGATGAGAACTTAAGCCTCATGAACAGGAAGGGGGCGACAAAGAGGCATTATCCCGGAGAGTCAGGGGGCGGCGGTGGGGACTTTCGCACTGTGGACCCGGGCCAGCCTGCTTCAAGGGCACCTTTCAGCATCTTTCAGGTTCAAGAACCTGAGAAGTGGCTGATCCAGTAGAATCCGCCCCGGCATGGCTGCTTCCTGGAGGCCTGGCGCCACAGCGGTTATCCCTGAGGTATCTGCACCCTTTCATCAGCAGCCTCCATTCGGAATCGAGAACCTTTGGGGGGAGTGGTGGGGAGGGGCTTTAGAAGTAGAAATTAAAAATCAAGGCTGCAGTACCGCAGTTTGCCCTCTAGGTGCCTCTCTTTTTCTTCAGTAGCTAAAACCAAATCCCCCCCAAAGCCCAGAATAGTGGGGTGGGGGGGGCACACTCTTACCTGAAAACCCAGCGCCGGTCCCGGCGGTCGCTCTGCATGCAGGCCCTTTAGACAGGAGGATTTGGCTGTTTGATCAGTACATAAATAAAAACACTGGCTACTCCTCCTCAGCCACACGGAGGCAATGTCTCCCGCTTCTGTTCGGGTAAATCTACCTGTTAATGTGACGGGACTTTGGAGCCCCCACCAGGGCACGCCGCCCACCAGGGCACGCCGCCGGATGTGCTGTTGTTGCCCTGCGCCTCTGCTCCGGCCAGGCGGCTGCAGTCGACGCCGGTCTTGACCAGGCTATCTTTGTGATAATGCATTCCGTAGGGGTAGGCCTGACCCCAGGGGGAACTAATGTAAAATTGAGCATGGCCCTTCTTTATGGCCGTCATTAACATCAACCCCACAAAGGCAGGGGGGTAATCCATGGACTTTAATGGATTGGAGTGTTTGGAGTAAATAACCTTCCGTTTGCCACCGGCAGCTGAAGACAGAGGTAGATGCAGGGGGGGGGGGAGGCGGGGGTGTCTTTGCTATCTTTACTGTGGTTACTATATCTCTGCGGGCATTTTAGAGGGATTTTATAATTGCCAGCATGCAGGTCTGTAGGCGACGGCCAGTGTTTTCATGCGACGGCCGGCGTTTTCATGCGACGCTCGGTGTTTTCATGCAACGCCTCGGCCATGATCTTCCTTGACACCCAGAGTGGCCACATCGCCGTGATTGCCCGAGATGTGACCCGCAGGACGCGTTCCTCTAGCGCAGCGAGAACATGCGGCGTTTCGTTGGACTGCATCAGCGGTGCCTGGTGTCCCTGCGGCACCACCGACCGCAGCTGCCGCATGGGGCAGGTGGAGGTCCACAGAGGGCCGGTGGGGTACGCTATCCCGCGGTCACTGCGGGCGTCTGCTCCGGAGAAGCTTCCTCTGCTCTTACACCTGCACTTCAGTAGACAGATATATTTGATTGATCCCTAGCAAGAGCCTCCGTCCTTGCACATGCATCTATCTACTCTGGAGAGCATATTGCTCTTGTACTCCAGAAGAAGGCCCAGGTCCACAGGATCTGCTTGCAGTGGTTCGACCTTCAGCTCCTCTTCCAGGCCGGCTTTCCGCCCACAGTCACTGCAATAACACTGAGCAATAGGAAGAGGGTGCCTGACCCCCTTATTTACATGAGGGACCTTCATACTTTATCTCTCAGTTCTCCGACAGGCAGCTGCCTGATGGTCTTTGGGAGGTGGAGCAGCGAAACTGGGCCCCTCAGCCATAGGCAATCAACTCAAATGCCCAGAACCAAGCCTGCATCAGATTGCTAGCTGACCAGCATGGCCCCGACCTACTGCTGAATTCCGGCTAGGCATTGGTATCCGCATCTCCCTGATCGAAGTCTGTCTCGTATTAAAGAGAGCTGGGGAGGCCAGCTTCAGCTCCTCGTCAGGCCAGAACATCCCAAGCTTTGCCGGAAATCAACAGGAGGCCGGGTGCATTTACACGGCGCCTTTTAATTGACCGTTTCGTTCACGGAGCCGACATTCTTATCTACAGCGACAAACAAAAGAGAGAAGAAAAAAAAAATGTAATTTGGACATAGTGGAACCGGTAGGTTGAGCATCATGGATGTCATCGGGAGGCAGGAACACCTGGGGGTTTAGAACTTTCCACGCGCTCCCACTCTCTACGGCTCGGAGATGAGGCACCGCATAAACAGGGCACCCTGCGTGCGATGGCTATGATAAGATGTTTCAGCGCTGTTAGGGACAAAATAGCTGAGCTCTCCCTCGGCTAACGTCAGTGCCACACGACCTCAGACTGGTCTCACCAAGCATAATCCCCCTACCTCCCTTGACGCCCCCCCCCACCAAACACCATATTGATAGCAGTCTAGGTTCGGACCCGCGGTGGCCCTTCTAACAGCTGAAGTGTCAGCACTGCAGTCATATGGCTCAAACCGGCAGACATTTATATTCTCTGGGCAAAGCGGTACTGGAACCGCAGGCTTTTTTGGAGGAAGCTCGCTGCAGCACTCTGGGCTAGCACCCCCTGCTGGTCAGGTCTTTGAACTGCACTCTTCAGAGACATCGATGCATTTTCTCTCTCCATCCTTTTGTGTTCTTACAATAAACCTGTCGCCGGTCCCATTCCATTCTGTACCTGCCATGCACCTCACACATGACCAGGTGCGTATCAGGGTTGCTATTGCTATCCTGTCCATCGGTGAGCGCAGTCGCAAGCCCCCCCCTGGCACCCCAGTACCCCCCTCCCCACCACACACGGAATACCGGCCCCCATTTCCATCTCTTGGCGGCGGCCTCGCCATGGAAAGTGAAATAATGACAATGTGTCCCTCTGACTGCATCAAAGTATTGCCACTTCAAAAAAAAAAAAAAAGAAAAGAAAAGCCTTCGAGGCATGTAATGCGACTGGTCGCATGGAGCAGATGGATTGAGTGGCTGTGCTTTGCACCCAGATGATCATATGGGGAGGGGAAGGGGGACTGCTGGATAGTGGGGGCGATAGGGGGAGGGGACGGACAAAGGTGGGAATTTAATCACGTGCATGTGGGAAGGAACAGGAAGTGACGTCGACGGGCTGACCTGTGTTCCAGGTAGACGTGGTCAGATCTGTCATCGACCGGGAATCCAGAAGCTGTGGGGGTGGGAGGGGGGGGGGGGGGGGGTCCGCGCCTTAAAGGCGCGCCGCGGGTCGGCCGCCCCCAAATGGAGGCAGCCA
>JABFDZ020000103.1:1003917-1013954 GCA_019775955.2 Pollimyrus isidori
CCCCCCCACCACCAACACCACCCACCCTGCAGTTGTATCCAGTGGACACCCTTCCACTTCCCTGCCACCAGCATCAAACACACACTGCATTTAGCTTGTTTCTGACACCCCAGCTCACTCAAATTGACTGCAAATTTCATGCCGCAAATTAGCTAATAACTCATGATCCGTAATGAACGAAAAAACTGTCATGTAAAATTTATGTAGTATTTTCAATTGTGTGTGAAGGACTCATTTAGCACTAGGAATAAATTGGGGTTGGGTGAAGGGTGGTGTTAGGAAGAAAAATAGGGAAAAAATTAACCTAAAAGAGCTTTCCAGCCCTCTTCATGTTGAGCTTTGTGTGAGCTCCTTCCTGCATTGCAGCCAAGCCTTCCAGAGACAATCAATTACATCCCGGGCCCTTGCACGTGCGAGTGCCTGGCTGTGTAGAGCTGCATTGGTTCCCACTGGAGAACAGCCTCCCCCTGCCGCCAGTGTTCCCACAAGACCAAAGCGCATTCCGCAGCACAGCACAGCAGCTGAATGCGGACGCCGAGGTGGCAACAGGCCCTCCTCGCTGGCGCCGACGGGCACCTGCGGCTGCGTATATCAGACCCACCCGCCAGAGGACGCCCGTCGGATGTCGCGCATTACATACGTGTGCATTCACACAGGTCCGCGATGGTGATGCGTGAGTGTGCGAGCGTGCACGTGTGCAGGTACACTGACGTGTGGAACCTCCCGGGACCCGGACATGAAAGCAAGATCCGTAACGACAGAACCCGGGGTAGAGCCCCTCGCCTGGTGGATTTACTCCTCGTTTGATCCTGCTGCAAAAATAAAAATATCAGTTTCAAAAGCAAACAGTCGGGACAGATGCGGGACGGGCGGACTTATTTCACATCAGATGACATTTGTTAGTAACTAACACTGGGAAACAGGGTGGCACCGGCTAACCTTTCGGCAGTGAATTATGAGAATTTACCTTCATGCCTCAGTGCGTTTGCCGTTCGACCGCCTTTAGTGTCTAAATCAAAGGCGGGATCTGCTCCATCGGCACTTTCGCTGGCAAGGGCAGCCGCCGCATGAGCGTTTGACAATCAGTGACATTTACTACGTCACATGGGCACCGCAGACGACGCGCAGACCAATGGGCTTGCATAAGTCAGTTTGCCTCCGGCTACGCTGTCTACACCAAAAAGGCTACACATCGTGAGTGTGCATATTATATATAATAACCTACTTATAAAACAGAAACATATAAATACATTTTATATAGACCAGAGATTGAGACTGCGTGCGTGTTGTAACCAAAAATGCAGGAAAACAAAAGGCCAAAGTTAGGGGGGAAAAAATGCTGCCGAAAAATGAAATGAAAAATGAAAATATTAAAACCACTTTCAGAGCAGGAAAGACAAAATTTAAACTATGATCAAGACCTTCATACTGCAGAACACATGCCTGAGCCCTCAGCACAGGAGCCACGAGAGGCTCGCTCCTTTGGTCCAGCATAAGCCCGGTCCCCGTTCCCCAGACAATTCTAATTTATTTAATGACTAAACAAGTGATTTTGGGCAAAAAAATGTCGATTTGCATTCCACCTTCCGCTTCAGCGTGCACCCTAATTACTGCCAGCCTGCCTCGATTGGAGGCCGTCTCCTCGTGTGGGTCCAGCCTCCCAAGGCTCCCGTTTCATTGTCCCATCCCACCCTTCGTTTTGTACGTCATGCGTGCTCAGTCACGGACCGACTGAGGAGGCCACATTAATGAGCTGCACCAAGGCGGATGGCGGTAGCTTCATTCTGAGACTGCAGGCAGTGGCATTTCGAAGGGTGGGTGACTGAAACCAACTTCAAAATCGCCGCCGCCCTTGCTTTCTGAGCAGCGTCCTGCCATTTCTGAAGGCACCTGGCATTATCTCCGCTTCCATGCATCCACGGACCCAGGCCAGGGTGTGCTGTCTCTCTCCTGGTGCACGCTGTCGCCCAGTGCACTTGCAGCCATTCGCAAACAAACACAGCTGCACGACGCTATTAAACAAAAACATCTGCCCCAAAACCGATTATCCTTATTACTGCTGACTGAAGAAGCTGGGTCATCTTATGCATAGCTGCCAGACGGGTAAATTAAGCAATTCCTGGAAATCTGAAAACTAAACTTGCACCATTACATCTGGCCCACTCCTTAAAATTCTGCCCGGCTTTAGCATTAGCCACTAACCCAGTTTTGCCAGCCTCTGGAGCTCTCAACATACAGCCTGTCTTATCTGCGAAGGACAGCCACGCTTCCGCGAGATGCAACCTGCAACCCCTGGCTGTATAGTTATTAACATCGGGTTAATTAACCCACAGCTCATCTGCATGGAAGGAAGACTAAGCCCCATTAAGGAGTCCTGAATCAAATGGGCCATTTTTGAAGATGCATTATTGTCAGCATGCATGCTTTATTTCCTCGACTTCTGTTTGATGGGATTAGACTACGGACTTTGATTTGATTAGACAGCATTTTAAGGTTCCATCGGTCTGTAAAACTTTCAGTGGAAACGCATCTTCTTATCACTATCCACACCAACAACGATAAAAAAAAAAAACAAAGACAAAGAGGGATTATTCCTTTGCCAGACAAAAAAAATCTATACCTTCTACTCATGGTGGGCAAGGGAGGGGGGGGGGGGGCAGGTGACTGGCAGCGTAAACAGAAGGCAGTAATTCTTAAGGATTGTGCATAGCCACGCTCTCAAACGGTGGTGTGCAATAGTAGCACAACATGGGAAGCTACGGCGGGGGGGAGTGTTTCACTGTGCTAAGCCCCCCCCCCATCTGTCCATCTGTCTGTCTGTCTCTATAGCGGGTCACAGTGGGGGGCACAAATGGTGTACCCCCTTCGATGCCCGGAACGGCGCCTTACTGCCATGCGGTGATGGCAGTAATGTGGCCGGTGCCCTGTACCGCTGTCAGCCATGCAAGTCTGCTTTACCTGCTGCGATTCCATTACCAGGCTGCCTGTTTCAGCACTCAAGTGTTTCTGTAGCATATTAAACAGATTAATAGAACAATGCTCCGGGGAGAGGGCGGCCTGTCAATCTCCGCTAAAAACACAAAAGCAGAAAATTAAAAAAGCCCATGGCTGAACTCCAGAGCTGATAAAACACACTGGAATCTCGCATGGAGGGGAAAAAAAACACAGATGGTAAATATTTATTCTCTCTCCCGCTTGTTAAAAAAAAAAGAGAGAAACACACACACACACACACACACACACGTATAAGGCTGTGTGTAAAGGACTGTGGTATTCTGATGAAAAGCTACCAGGGCAGTTTGGCCCAGGTGAAAAAGAGCAATTAACATCAGGAATACAACAGATTCCCCATCTCCGCACTGCGGCCCACCTCCCAAAGCCATTGTACTGCTCTGCTGACCCTCGTCCAGGTTCATAGGTCGCCACGTTAACGCATGTGCAGAAATGCCTGATCAAGTACAGGAATCCTCTAACAAAACAATAAAACTGTCACTGGAAGTGTTATAATAATAATCTCATGAATTAATGTAATGGGAGAAGAATCATTTTGATATACTAATATAAATGTCTAAGACTAACTATCAGATATGATACTTTGAGAAATGGAGGGGCAGGACAGCGAGCGCCTTTTCATAAAATGCTTTTACATCTTTTACGGTTTAGGGAACATTGTGCCGAGGAACCTCTATTGCATTTCTGTGTGAAATAACAGCTACATCTGCTCTGCTGTGTCTCTAGGGTGCTTGTTCTCTTAAAAGTCACTGTCTGCCCATTTTCCAAAGACAGAGCATGTAGTAGCCCGAGGACTGAGCAATCACAAGAAAACAAAGAAATATTCAGCAGATTAGACTCTAACTGCATGTTCATGGGTGACTTTTCCTTGTCCTGGGTGCCTTGGTACGGTCTCCAGAGAGTCTGGAAGAGCCCTCTCTAGCATGAGTTAATAGGCTAATAGAGTGGAAATATGCAGTCGCACAAAAAAGTGTGGGGGTTGGTGGGGGAGAGGGGGGGCAGTTTACACCATAGCTGAACGCAAATCATTTTTAACAGTGAAAGTCATATGATGGCTCATTACATTAAACTATCTTTTCTAATATCCCATAATCCAATGCCTCTCCCATGTCCCGGGGCTACGAGCAAAGAGACAGGGAGGTCTAATAGCCCAGTGTATTAGCAGGTTAATTGTCCTGTTGCAGCCATGGCTGGATCAGGAGAGGAGCCAGTTGTAGTTTAATTGTAAACTGTCCCATGTCATAACCCTCATGAACAGGCAGCCTCTGGGGCCTCAGCACAGACTGCGCCAGAGATACGGGGCATGCGGCAGCCTGGCTAATGAGTGCTGGCACACAGACCAGCCCGTCGGGGCAGCCTTCACCATCGCATCTGCACGCCGCACATGCGCATGCGCCACTGCAGTCACGTGTGAGTGGTGTGGTCCTACTGCGACTGCCGCGCAGAGTACTGTAATATCCCCCAGCGCGGATGCATTCAGTCCCCGTGTGTGATCACTGGGAATGTTCCTGGAGCCTTATAAACATTTACCCCGCATGGTACGATCGGTAGCACCGGCACCCGGAAGGGACGGTGCATGTGATGCAGGGCTACAGGCAAATTAGAGACAGGTTGAATTCTCAGCCCCTGGCATTTCTCTTGTTGTGGTTGGACCTCTCAGTCATTGAATCCAAGTGTCCAGCATCTTGTCCAGGCTGACCCTCCAGAAGACCCTGGCATTTCAGTTGCTGCCCTTTCACCTCTCGTCACCCAGGCCTCAAAAGCTTCATGAGCCCCACCCACCCTACTGGTCTCCTCAACCCAGTATCCACAGCGCGCCCTCGTTTGCATTCCTTACCAATGCCGATGCCCCGGATCATCCCTGCTCCGAAGGCCGAGCCGGCCCTGTCTGTTTTCATTCCTCTCCGAGGGGAAAAGTAATTTGGGAGACAGGAGAGCAGATGACCACTGGCTTCTGACCTTTTCTCCCTCAATTTAACTCCTCCGTGTTGCGGCGAGAAAGTGGCAATCAGGCTAGGCAGAAGTGACACCCTCATCTGAGCCCAGCAGAGCCTGCCGTACAATCACAGTGTCACTTTCCATCAAGGGGCCAACGCCGGCGAGGTGAGAGCTGGGTTAGCCCTATCGTCGTACGGAGGCAGTGGCCACCTCCCCAGCAAATCATTCATTAAGGCGAGGGCCGGCGTCAGATGAGTCAAAAACACGCATCATCAGAAGCCCGGAGAAACCTCTGTTTTACTCTGCTCAAAGGCTCTAATTTAAATGATTGCTAAACTGGTTTGTCATTAGAGCAATGCCTGTTATTTTCCTCTTTTATTTGTCACTTTTGAAGATGAGCCACACATCCGCCACCTGCACAGGGGGCTGTGAGTCCATCAGCTGTCATCTACGAGCATCAGGCTAAATCATTACCGAAATCAAATCAGGACATTCTTGCGAGATGTTTCCTTATGTATGTCAAATAGAAGTCTTTATCCCGATAATGCATTGCAGACTGTTAGAAAATGATCTTTTTCAGCCGGCTCACAAAGTAATGCATAAATGAATAGAAACATTATTTTTAATGAAAACATTATTTTAAGGGCATGCATGACATCGTCAAACTATTTTAGGGAATTATTTTAGACATTATTCTGAGGCATACATGTCATCTCGGAAAATATAGCACATGCAATGTTACATAGACATATAAACAGGAATAAAATGCAGTTGTCACGCAGCGGATTAAGACATCAGTGCAACACTGTTATACAGATCCGCAACAAACAGCACCGTGCTACAACAGAACATCGATGCACCAACATTCATATTACCATGTAAGTAGGGGAACCAGCTTTGAACCCTTACGCAAACAAGGATGCATCACAAAAACAATGCGATGAACAGGGAAGAAGCTTAATATTTCGCTTTGGTGCTGTAGTAAGGCCTACAGGGTCATATCCATAGGACAAACATACCTATTTACACAATTAAGGACATCACAGCCGCTGAATGGTTACTCTTGTGGGTTTAGAGGAGAAAGGTAAGAGGACAAAAAAGTTCCTTTGAGAAAAGAGCCATATCCCAAACTAATATGACACATTGTTGTTCTTCTTCAGGCATGAGTTTATATGTTAAGAAAGAAAAAAAAACGTAAATGATGATATGCTTCAAAGGGGGGTATTATCATTTGAAAAGATCCAGGCATTGTGTGGTGCGTCCCCTCTGCGCTGAAAATGAAATTGTCTGATGTGCAAGATTTACCTTTCCTGCGTTCGGCCCCAATCAGGCAAGAGGGTCGCAGCTCGATGTGTCATCTTGCGGCTCCATCGCCGTGGCTCCAATTTACACACAGGGCCCGTTCTGCATTTCAAAGGAGCCCAGCACGAGCCTCCTGTTAGCGATCGCTATCTGGGCCCCGCAGAGGCAAGATTAGGCCAGCTGGAAAAAACCGCTCACTGCTTCTGCATTTACATTTTCATTTTCATATTAGATTCCCCCCACCCCACCCCCTGTCTTTCCCCTCCTGGGCCTTAACTAGTCTGTCCGAGCTGCCTGAGCATATATCCCTGCCTTTCCAAGCAGAGTTAGCCTGTAGCAGCTGGTGCCGTGTTCTACAAGTATATGTATATGTAGCTAGCAGTAATGGAACAATTAAACTTTTGATGTAAAAATATATAAAGTTCAATGAAGCCGCAGTGTTAAAGCAATTCATCTGAGGAAATGACCCCTTTAAATCAAAGTATTATCATAAATCCAAACAAAACATATACTTCAAAGAGACTGAACAAAAAAAAAACTGAAAATCAGACCAAAAGAACAGCATAACAACCAAGAACAGCAGTCCACAAATGTTGCGGGGCTTTTTCTGAACTGGAATTTCACTTATCCAAATAGCTACAACTTAATCCGGAGCCCACAAAAACAAAATTCTTCACACCTGACACTCTGCTGAGCTTCCGTGACCTTACCCACTCCCAAAGTCTCGCTGACCATTGAATATTTTCAAAAGATGATAAAGTGGGGGGAGGGGGGGAGACAGTGAGAGGGAAAGAGAATTCACAATCTCAGAGACGACGCATGGTAGCAAAACGTGGGGATTTGTTGTTGACTCCGGGGCAGCCCCAGCCCACCCACTGAAGCTCATTCACTCTGAAATGTGGCGGTGGGCTAATGGAGGAGTGGTGCCCATATTATTTGGGACTGGGAATTCTGTATTCCGAGTGCCTCCATCTCCCCGGCAGATCTTGTTTACTCTGTTCGGGCGGTAACCTCATTCAGAGTGACGCTCAATGGACTTAAAGGCTGGAAAGGTACAGTGATGCATTGCGCCCATAAACCCCAATGACTTAGCCTGCATACTGAGGGCACACGACGGCACATCCATGCATCCCCGCCACTATTCTGACGGAGCAGGAGGGAGAGCAGAAGCAGCAGCCAAATCTGCAGAATAAGCTACCGACAGAGATGCCACAGGGCAGCTAAAAACAAAAATAACAATCCAGCAGAGACATTCCACTGGCTAATAGTCTTTGGTTTTTTATATTTGATATCTGAGGACTGAATAATACACAATAAATAATAGCAAAGATGTTCCGTGATATTAGCACTGTACTTATGTCTAGCAAGAGTTTACTGAAAGTTTTTTTTTTTCCTGTGATACCTTCTATTTATTTTTAACAAAGTTAAAATTTCAGGACACCGAAACATAAATTAAGGCGCGATCGTGTCAGCATAACTAACGGAACATTTAAATCACCTTCACGGGAACAGGAAACCAGCAAAAAGCACAAAACTTTATTGTTCTTACTGCTGAGTTTGCCCATCTCTCAGACTTGTAAGCTGGATCGACATGCCAGCAGATGCATGAATGAATACAGAAATCTCACTCAAGCCGGAAAAGAAAATACGGCGAATTTTTAAAAAAATCACCAACCAGCCTCACATGGAAGTAAATCCACTTCTGCGGAAACATGGCCAAGCTTAATTGATTAAATGAGAAATAAAAGCAATATTGAACTACTGAACTGAACACTGAGCTCGAATGACAAAAGTAGAAGCAGAAGGACAAAAATGGAGCTGAAGGCAAAATGACATATTGTGAAAAAAAATATATATTGTAACACTTAAATCTGTCATATATAATACACAGTAGATACCTTCATTATGTAGTATAAGAATTAAGAATCCTGCATTATGAAGGCATCTAAAGTGCATTATAGATGAGAGCTTCAGAAAGCATTTACAATGCCTAATAAACACGGTTAAAAATAAATGTATTATGCCTTTTTATAAATATTTATAGCTATATTTATAATACTTTATAAATGCGTTATAATGTGTTATAAATATGTCCATAGATTCTTATAGATGGGCCATTCATAGAAAGTGATACCAAAAATACATATAAAGACAAGCATGTTCTGAATTTCACCTAGATACAGCCACCGCATTCCAATATAAACTTGTTTACAGAAGCATACTCAGTAATTATTCTGATCCGTTCTATCGAGACTGAATATTATAGCCTAATAGGACAACTTCGTTTCCTTAAACTCTGTGTAAAAATAGAAAAATAATAACATTAAAATTGTTGCGATGCAATGATGTGTATGAGAAAGAGAGAGTGGTTTTACATTTTATGCATGTTCTCATTGGCAGACAGCTGACCTTCAGTGTAGACACGCTTGGGTGAGTAACAGTGCACGAATTACGTCCGTTCCAAAGGAGTACATGAAACAGCCACAGTGCTTTAAAGTTGTTCAATTAGATTATCCTTTTCATTTCTGCCTTCTAGTGTGCAATCAAGGGACTGACACATACAACCAGCCATCAACACACCATGTGTCCAAGAGAAGACTCACACAGAAATGCATGCTGGGTATATTTTATAGTTGTACATAAGTTATTAATAGCTAGCATGAAAAAATGCTTTTAAAATATAATTATAATAATAATTACTATTATTATGACAATTATTGTTGTTATTATTATTATTAATGTGTGTATGTTATCGTTATTAATATCAAACATTCTGATAACTGGAAATAATTTAATGATTTATTAAATAATCGTGTTTAGATAGAAGTAAATGGAAATGGAAAAAGCAAATACTGGAGGCTGTGATAAGCAAATCACCTTAAACATCATAGTAAAAGCAGAGATAAAATCCAATAAGTCTTGTTGAATTTGTGTCTTAACTGACTTCCATGTTCAGCACATGTGCAGAAGGATAACCCTAGAAGGATAACCCTAGAAGGATAACCCTAGAAGGATAACCCTAGAAGGATAACCCTAACCCTAACCCTAGAAGGATAACCCTAGAAGGATAACCCTAGAGCTAGTCGATGCCAAATCAGGACAACCCCAGAAACAAACATTCTTGTATATCTGAACGCAAGTAACCAGACTCAGAATCGTACATAATACACTCCAATAAACAAATAAAAACTGTTATACATGCCCAGGCACCTGTAATACACATATGGTTTCCTCCTCTTTCCTTCCCAGCTACCTCCTTGTGAGTGTGTGGCTCCTCAGACAGGGGCTCATCACACATTACTATTCAGATGGGCTTTGTGGGGGGGGGGGGGAATTTTCAAGGGATTTGCAGTAATTATATGACAAAATGCTTGCAAATCTCACTGGGTGCAGAATGGAAGCACACGGGTCAGAGGACTGGGCACTTTCTGCTGGGTAATTTGTAAATGTCATTCAGGTGGGCTTCTCTGTCAAAGCCGCAGAATCCAGGAAGAAAGGGGGAAAAAATGCACAGCAAACCTTTCTCATGCAGATGATTTCCAAACAGATGCCGTGTCCCCTCTCTATGGGCATGGCCTGCTAAGGTCATCTCTGTCTCCACTTCTGCCCTTGTACATTGCCCGAAGAAGTAAGGGGTTGTCCGCAATTCATTAAGCTGCGGAGTGAACAAAATAATAAATACAAAATTTTTTAACCACAACCAAAAATATAAAGAAAACGGGCACAGAAAAAACAACCACACCCAAAAACAAGGTCTACACATTCCCCAAAACCGATAAACCAAT
>JABFDZ020000103.1:1017655-1030030 GCA_019775955.2 Pollimyrus isidori
CCCCCCCCCCCCCCCCCCCCCCCCCCCCCCCCCCCCCCCCCCCCCCCCCCCCCCCCCCCCCCCCCCCCCCTGCGGGGGCTTAGAGGGTAATGACCCCTGAGCTGGCACAGTATGCATGGCTGGCCGCTGCTTATCCTCCCCAGAACCCCAAGGGGCATGAGAATGGACAGTGGTCTTGGAGGCGGTTCACTATCAACTCCACTCGGACTAGACAGTCCACTGCCACAGTGATAGCGAGTTGCTTTCTAGCCCGACGCACTCCAACGGTCAGCTGCCCCCTTCCAGCTACTCTCTGCATTGTATGTGGACACTGATATCAAAAGAATACAGAGGGGTTGAATCAAATATGAGGAAAGGGGAGGAAAAAGACATTTTCTTTACAGTGCTTCTTCACTCATAATAACTAGAACACTTTTTACGATGTAACAGGACGCTCCGGCGTTACTGACTTGGCCCCCCGAGGGCATCAGATACAGAGGGACGGTCGGAGTCAAGCCAGGGGTGAGACGCGTCTCAGCTGAATTGCACAACGATGCTCCCATTTTAAAAGGTCATGTTCGAATAAGCTTTACAGCTTTACACATATGCCCAGGGAATGATCTGCCTCTTCATTTACTGGCTCCCATCCATTGCACAGTGCATGTAAAGAGCTAAGAGGTCAAACTTGGGGACACGTGTCCCAACCAGGGACGGCCACCTGCTGCGCGATGCATAATCAGCATATAAAACTTTCAGATTTTTTTTTCCTCAGCTGAGCAAAAGGCTGCACCTTCTTCGTAGTGCCACCCCAGTATCGCTGCGGTCAGCCAACAGATGCGACGCCATCTTGGTGGATGATGATGATGATATGCCAGTCACCTCCAAATGTGAGATGCCCTCTGCAGAGAGGATGGGGAAGGGAGGGGCAGGCTGGGTAGCTGCCAGAGGAAAGTAGAAAAGGGGAATGATCCGCGCGGGTTATGCACGTGGCGGGCGAAGGGCCGGGAACAGCCGGTGTGTGTGGCGGATTTAGCAAACGTGTCTGAAAGCAATCAAACAATGTCTCGGCCAATCCCCGCTTCATCACGATAAGAGGCAGGCGCGGGGCTGGCTGTTGAGCGGGCAGCTCTCTAATCAGAGGCCGGGCCACAGTAATTGCCTGCTACAATCTATCTCTGCCACTGGCGGCCTGGCCTTTCAGCGGTATTAGACAGGGGCCCAGTTCATTTCAATACGCTGCGCGCCGTCAAGTGAAATTGGCAGGGTAAATAGGAACTGCTGTTTATTTCCTACTTCCTCCTGTCGCATTCAGGCTAAACACGGAGTAAAAGAGAGTGCTATTAGCTCAGGCAGAATCCAAACAAACTGCAGAAATTACTGTCAGCAGGCAACCCACTGCAAGCAGCAAACAATGGAGAGCCCAAATTAAAGCACAATAAATCACAACGTGTTTAACTGCGCGAATCGCTCCTGGGGGGTGGGGAGCCAGAAAGGGGGTCCTCATGGAGGCTTCTTGTGTTGGACCTGCCAGAATTGGGAAGACGATTCACCCAGACTAACTCTGTCGCACAACGCCGGAACATCCAGCTCACTCACCCTCAAACCTCCACTTCTACAGTGAAAATTTAGCAAAAAAAAAAAGAATCACACAATTCAACATAATATGAGGCAATATAAACACCTGTGTGAACTCCAGCTAAACCTGCTTCGACATGGCGATGTTCATTCTCTTTATACTAGAAATAGCACTTTATTATAGTAGATATATTCCTAGATGTCTAGAAATATCTAATTATCAAAATGTGGATTATTTAAATATTCATATGTTAATTAGAATGTTTAAAATTATAATGTGATCAATCTTACTGAATATACAAGATGGGAGGACAATGAGAAAGGGCTGAAAAGAAAGTAATGAGAAAACTAAGGTAAAATATTAAGCTAGTTGTTACCCTTAAACAACCAGAGGT
Organism: Pollimyrus isidori; assembly: GCA_019775955.2. NCBI lineage: Eukaryota > Metazoa > Chordata > Actinopteri > Osteoglossiformes > Mormyridae > Pollimyrus > Pollimyrus isidori. The sequence goes on from JABFDZ020000103.1 coordinate 1,019,605, forward strand.
AAGCAACCAATCACAGGCATAAAAACTCACCTGCCTATCAGTTATACTTCTCTTACTAATTATTGGTAGATGAACATTCCTTTCTTAAACATAAATAGGCTTATCTATTCTCTACATTCCATGATTTAAAATGGAATGGTTTACCTAAACCACTGAACATTAAATACATATAGAACCATTTTAAACACAATACTGATAGCATTTTAATCTCTTTAATGCAACGACACGAGTAAATATAGAACCTCAATAATGTAACTGTACGACAGTGATCCACTAAAGAGTAACCTAAGACAGCAGCATAATAAATCAACTTCCCACTTAAACTGACCACACACAAAACATTAACTGTGTCAAGGAAGGGCACGGCATTGTGGGAAAATGAAATGTCAAGGTCTGATCACATAAGGAGGGCAACTGAAATGTCTAGTAAACAAAAAAATTACTATTGAAGTCTTTGGTCAGAACCAAAGTCAGTTATATTGTAACAGAAATCGCCACGCCAATAAAGCCATGTTTTTTGGATGAAATAATTGTGTTATCGGGGCTGAGTGCTTTGAACTGCAGATGTGTAACACAACATTTTGACAAGGAGGACAGCAGAGTATTTTATATCATTTTTCTAGGGCACTTCAGAGCTTTTACGAGGGTCCTTGTGGTGTTTCAATCAGCAATAACAGCAGTATTTGGGAACTGGCACTCACAGAGAAGCTATAACAATGATATTTGAACTCTGGGTTCAAAAGGCCCACAAAAAAATTGTTCGGCACATTGTTTTCAGCTTGTATATACTTACTTTCTAGTAATAATAGTTCAAACTCTAACCAGCACATATTATAACATATATGTAGAGGACAATTAAGAATACACATTATACCTCCCTTTGAATTACAATGCAACTAAAACTGCAGCACCTATGTTTTTATAGCAGACAAAGATGGAAAGTACCAAAATGATTCCATCCATCCATCTCTGATAATGCTTATCCAGCACACAGTCACTGTTTTTTCACCAGCACCATGTCTCAAGACATCAATGAACATGAATCACTAGTGATTTCACAACAGGATAGAGACCCTCCAACATTAGCTCAACTTTTTCCTGGTGATGGAAAATGATTTAGATCACCAATCAGAGGGAAACATTCATTAGCAAGTTACACTCATAGAAAAAAATATTTTTAGAAACCACACCCACGTTTAACAGGCTTCATTCAAACATTATCGTTATAACCCCTGTTCAAAATGTTAAAAGACTATCTTGTCTAAATGAACATCTCCATTTTTAAGTCACTAACCCTAAAATCTTATCTTTGGTTATTTAAATCTTTGGCATTATCAAAATCACTTACAGTATTGAAGAAATATTGAAATGTCATGTATATTATAAATAAATCAGATCAATGTTTATAACTGTGAAACAACAAATGGCTGGGCTGCCAGAGTTAATTTAAAGGGAAGCCCAATTCAGAGGTCACACTGCTGATCTAGGGATTGATAATTAGATGTGCAGACAAAACCAAATACATCTTATATATAAGGGATTAGCACCCACTTTAGTGACTTAAAAACAGGATGAGTTTGGAGGGGCCACACCCTTAGAAAGCACCAGTAGCTGGAATCAGTAAAACTTATCATTTTGTTTTGGACACTATGATTAACCGGGGACTCCCTCTACTCCTGCTTAATAATACTGTGAAGAAGACGCCTAAACAACATAGAAACATTCACCAACTGCCCTAATGCTTACATTCTGACAATCAGTACAATAAAAAAAAACATAAACTGTTTCCAATTTACCTCCTAATCAATTTTTCAAAGTTTTCAGATGACAGACATCTGTAGCTGCAAGGACACAGCTTTGCATTCTGCACTGAATATATATTATATTTCACTGGGCTGGGACATGCTCTACAGTCTTTTAGACACAGGTGGGCAGATTTCAAATTTTTTTTTTCCAGGCTTTTCAGCAGAGTTGCAAATTCAAATCTCCCCCAAGAACATCTGCTCTAATATATGGAATGGTCGCTGTAGTTTCCAATGTAACGAACCATAGCCATGCAGTATGAAAAGATGTATATTTTGTACAATGAAATAAATTGCGTATATTAATCCATAAACCATGTGATTTATTTTTCTACACCGCTTTATACTTTATTTATTTGTTTATGATAAAATTATGTCCTGACAGTTTACCTCACTTAGAATTTAGTGATTTTGCCTTATGAGAAGAAAACTAATAACAAAGCATTTTGTAGAAAGCGTCTACAATAAGATCACAGCTCCATCTAGCGACATTTCATAAGTACAGCTCAGTAGCCACAAAGTAGATGGAAGCACCTGTTTCCCTTCACGGTGCTAATTGTACCAAATAAAATCTGAAACGTTCTGTTAAAAAAAGCCAACAGGAAGTGTGCTAGCATAAAATAAAATTTCATAAAAAGATCCTAACTGATCCCCGAGACAAAAAAATCGCATAATTTCTCAAATAAATATTGAACGTTATTTGCTAACTTCATATTTGATGTTACAATTTTGTAACTTTTGCCTTTAATAGTAAGAAAATTATGCAAGCAACTTCATTCCTGTAATGTCTGATTGGACTAATACTAGATAAAGCGCCTTAATCAGCCCAAAGTAAGTCAGTAATTAAGGGGAAAACTCCTTCAAGGTATCCAATATGGGGGCTGGAAAATGCCCAGTCTGTAAACGTAAGCTGGAGCTACCGTTTTATATTCATGCTAATCACTGTGTAATATTTTTCTTAAAAGGTAAAAATTCCCGAGCGCGAGGTCATTGCGGGTGTATGACGAGAGGCCCGCGCGGGTTGCCATGGCGACTCAGGCCTGGCACATCTTTGGCTCTGCATTAACGCGGGCGGAAGCCGTCAGAACTAACAGTGATAGCGGGAAAAAATTCTAGGAAACATCGGCCTTTAACTGGGTCCCCTGATGAAATTAAGGCAGTTCTGCTCGAACAAAGGAATACAGTTAAGTTAAGTTCATACACAAAGTATTTCACTATATATATATAACAAATAATAAACCATAAGTAAATAAAGAATTATTTAGAAGCCTTAAAGGGTTGTCCCCTTTATCTTTCAGGGAGGTAAATTACGAGCTGGTATTAAACAGGATTAGCAATATTTGTTGTGGCCCCTGGCCTGCATTGTCTATATAATTAGATAGCAACGTCATGATTCATATGCCTGTAAGTTATGCAATTTCGGTCCTTAATTTCCCCATTTAATTTCTGTGGACTTACCAGTGAGTTGCTGTCCACTGTAGTACCGTATTTTTTTCTCCTGAAAACAAAGCGTCAATCATTGCCTTCACAGAATTTGTTTGTTGACAAGGTATTTCGTTATGCCCTATATAACTAAAATTAGCTAGCCAGTCTAGTTCAATGAGAGGAGAGACTTTAAACAGTATCTTTCGTTGTTTAAAAAGCTTGGTCTCATCTATGACCGCCGTGAAACATTTTAATTTTGCTGCAGAAACGCGGGAAAGGCCGGTATGAAGCGCGCGAAGGTCCAGCTCGCACTGCATCAGCTGCCGCTCACGCAGCTCCCGCGGGCGTTTTGCGAGACCACATTTTAATTTAGTTTTATAATTTTTCAGATATTGATAGTTTGCCACCCATCCCCCTAAAGAAGGGGTTTGTCTTATTTTGTGCTGCATGTCTACTAACATAGATGCCAAGCTAAAACGATTTAATGAAATATTTTAATGGCGCATAAATACACCGAAAGGAATAGATAACTACTGTATATATTAATGGAAATTCCCATTTTACCGCTACCTATGACAAGAGTGAAACCAGATTATGTTTCTTATTTTTTCGCACGTTTCTTGTTTTTCCAGGTCCATATGTTTTACATACGTTATCTTTAGTTGATATCTGTAATTACATAATGATCTCAAAGTTGACCTGCACTTAAAACTGAAACAATAATTTCATGTATTATATTTAAAGACAGAAGCCATATAAATGTCGGTATCACGTATGCCATATTTTCCCGTCCTTGCTGGTCGCTCGGATCCAGGCACAGAGCAGCATGAAGAACAGAGCGAGCAGACACGTCTCCCAACCCTTGAGTAGACCCCCGCCTCCCTGTCGCCCGCCGGGCTCCAAGTCTGGGCCCGCTACACCGAGAGGGAATTTACATTTTAATAGGCAGCGCCGCTCGCTGCCTCCGAATGAGAGTGCACGCTCAGCTGAACCGCAGGAAACGCATCCACAGGAGAAGTTTAGAACGACCCCCAAGACAATTGACATGCGATACCCTTGTGAGGACCAATTGCTTTGGAAAATTTGAGGAAAAGGTCTCTTTTTATTTTTTTGCATTGAGCCATTTTCTTTTTCTGCATGTTGTGTAATATGAGGGATGTTTATGATCTGTATTTGTCATAAATGTCCATCGTATGCAAAACATGGGCTCGTGATATTTGAGCGGTGATCTATATTTAAAGTTGCAGTTATAGTTATAAATAAGGCAGCAAATATGCTGCTACAATGGTAGCGTTTGTATTTATTTCGTAGCCATAGGAACAAACATAATCGATGTTATTCTTTTTTAAAAAAAAAAAGCAGCATAAGAAGGCATATATATATAAAAATACACAGAAATTCATGTGTGTCTGCATCATGTTGTGTGCCCAGTGTTGTGACACAATGTGAGGTTTCAAGGTTTTGTAAGTATGCATGAGGCAGAGCTCCTGTGAATCCAGCGCAAGGCCACTCCCCTCTTGGCTTGGGGCCCGTGCCCAGAGCACCGTGACAGTTCCATCACCACTGTCATTAGCCACCAAACAAAGGTACAACCACCAGATGGGGAGGGCTGTGAAGGCTCATTCTCCACTCCTGCGCTGTGAGGAAACCCCGCTTTCTGCGGTTAGCAGAGGGCATGCCAGGGGCTCAGGCAGTGTCATCGCTTTAAAAGGGACACATAATATCATTAAAAGGAGAGGCAGTGCAGCAATGGTCAGTGAGGCTGACAGGCGAGTCAGTGAGGTGAAAAGACAAACCATTTCTCTTTATGTTCTTAACGAGAACTGATAAGAGGTATGACCCATTTAAATATATCAATAGAAAATATCTCATCCATCTGTCCATTTTCAGTCAGCATGTCCCGGTGAGGATCACAATAAAAATATATCAACGGAAGCATAAAACGCTGCACTTATTCAGACTGAAAGAAAGCGAAAGTGATATTTCATTTTCCCTCTTTTTCCTTAACGGTGTGATGCGAGGTGAGTTACGCCAGCTCGCTTTCCAGAGACAAGCCACTGTGGTTGAACTATGAAGTAGGGAAGGCATGAGATTCGGTCCAGTTTCAGAAGCAGCAGTGTTCTGATATTGTTAATGTTGGGCTAAGGATGTTTCCTATGACGGAACGGGGATTCTGTTGTTTATTATTATTATTACACCACAAACAATAAACAGTAAGGATCTTACATTGTATAGTGCACCCAGCTGTACGTTATTGTTTGTTTGTACCATACTCTACACTATACTCTATACTACTCTATACTCAATAACTATAATCCTTGAAAATGACCTTTCTTCTCTCCATCTGTTTTTTTCCTTCCAAAATTCACATCTGTGTCACACCAGAGTGTGAAACTGCATGAGATACCACAGCTTCAGGCATGCAATCAAGTTAACCCCCCCTCCCCTTGCCCCCCAGTCCTAATTAATAACTATTGAACACGCTAACAACAATCAACGCTAATTAAATACGCGTTTGTTGACAAGTGTGCGGGCCTTATCAAAAACCATAGGACCTAGGAAGGGGGCGGGAGGGGGGTGTGAGACGAAGGTTCCTGTTTTCAGTAATTAGTTAACGAAGTGCCCCAGGCCAAACTCTCGCACTGAAGCTGCTGTGCTGTTCAGAGACAACAGGAGACACAGGAGCCGCCCGTCCGGTCACATGCCGGCTGGAAGCTGGGGAACATGCGGCCACATTGCTCAGCACTAATGTATTCAGACAGCGCCAAAGCCACACGAATGAGCTGGTCTGCCTTGCCCTTGTCCGACGGCTCTACAACCGAATCCATTACTATGTCAAAAACATCAGGTATGAAAAATTATGCTGTTCATGCAATGGCCTGTTTCAGGGAAGTAGCAGATAACCTATACCATTATTAAAAACAAAACAAAACTGCAGCACAGCAATCCATGCAACTATGCTAAAGCTCTTCCTCTCTGCTGAAACAGAAGGACTGATGCTCCTTTCTTACACTGAATACTCATACAGTGAATACTCAGTCAACTGAATACTCTTACAGTGAATACTCAGTCAACTGAATACTCATACAGTGAATACTCGGTTATGTAATATTATAAATGCTCTTCGAGACATTTTCAGGTGAATCAATTGATGCCAAATTAAGTCTGGTCAATTAGATCCCTCTAATGCTATTGAAGAAACTAAAAAAAACAACCTACAGCACAAGGTTGTCTACGAGCATGGGCAAAATATGGTGGCCCAACAAAGCAGGTGGTAACACATGTGTTAACATATCCTGGTCTTCACCATTGGTGGGTAAATGAGATGCACACCCCAGGACTGGCAAGAGTCCTGATTAAATGTATCAAGAACAAGTCCGACATATTCTCAGAAGATCCAGTGGGCAGTTGTCGTGGCACAGTTGCCTAGAAGATGCACACCGTGGTGTGTAACAAGCTAAATCCACGTGAGAACCTCCAGAATGTCCACAAGTTACATGCTAGAGTTTACGAGCGACGATTTACTTCTTCGAATGACTAAAGAAGGACACGGAAGATGCAGTTGAATCTGCATTATTGGCAGCTGGGTATTGTGGAGCCCAGTTAAGGTGAGGACCTGTCCTCCACTGCCCTACTAACCCAGCCCGAGCTCATGATCTTGGAGCAGGAGTAATTCGGTGCGACAGCATCCGCATTGCCGGGTCTCGCATATCGACAGCAGCCGCTTGTTCCCATGATCAGGCTGTGATAGGCAATTGAATCTGTCGGTGACCCTAAACAATTGTCAGGATGCAAATCAGAGGCTCCCCTCTCCCTACTGGCCCCCAGCCCATCCTGATCAATGCAAGTGATCGATGACCTGCAACCAATATTGATGATTCCGTCCTGACAGTGGCCCAGTCTCCATTTCCCAGCAGTGGGGATGACGTGTGTTCCCTCACTTGTTGATTTCCTCTAAGTTAGAGATACACACTAAACACTGGCGCTCCATAATCGTGGAAAAGAACCATCAAGACTTATGCTGCAAGGTAAATATAGGAAGTAAGGGCATGCACCCATGTAAGTTGGATCCTCCATTATTACCGGTATATCCAAGGCCTCAACTGGTCGAACGACAGACCAATCTTCCTGAAATCCAGGTGCATTCTGGCCCAAAATCCTTGAACCCAGGTGTGCTTCTGTCTGAAGTGAGCAGTGCTCTCCCAGATAATACGCCGCCCAATCTCCATACCCGATGGTGGGCCACTGCCGAGGGCTGCTAGGAGACTCAGCTGGGGTTCTGTATTCGCCGCCGCCTCTCTTGAGCTTAGGTCCTTGTCATCCCCCTTGTCCCATATGGTCGAGCACGCGCTGGCTAATGAGCAACGCCAAACAAGAACTCGAGAACTAAAAACACTTTTAGACATTTCAGGGTTCCATTCAAAATGGCTGCCAAGACATGGGACAGCGGCAGAAGCACAAAGGCAAGCGGACATTGCAGGCAGTGAGAACATGGCAGCTGTTTAACTTAAAGGAGACAGTTAATATGGAATTATAGGAGATCTTAAAGGGCGTAATAATACATCCATCAATCTTCTAACCACTTATTCATTGCAGGGTTGCGGGGGGAACTGGAGATTATCCCAGGCAGCACTGGATACAATACCCTGGATGCGTGGTTGCAAAAGTTTTGTCAATATAATGCATTAAGAATGAATGGGCGAAGACGTTGGAGAGATGGATTTTAATGGCATGGCTTGCCTTGTAGCAACGTTAAGCTTCTCTTTTTTCCCTCAATCACACCATTGATATGATTGTTACACATCCTTGTTAATTAACAGGCTTAGTCTCCAGAGAACGTAGTGGAGAGACGTACTTTCAAGGCAGTAGCACCGCAACATCTCGCCGGCGTTTATCCACCACCCACCCCACCACAGCCACCTGAAGGCAGTGTTTCCAAATCCGGTCCTCAGGGACCCACAGTCGGTCCACATTTTTTGCCTCCCCTAAATCTGAACTGTCTGTGGGTCTCCGGGGACCAGATTGGGAGACACTGGTCTAAGGAGTCTAATAGTCTAAAGCACATAATAAAACACCATCATTCTATAAGGATGCAACGGTGAGTGAGTAAAACATAATGGGGCTTATTTTGTCCATTTTGAACACTGTACAGTGTTAATTGTTGAGGGCACCGGCTGGCTCCAGTTTGGGCTGGCTCGTCAGAAAGGCAGCTCCCCTTACGCACATAAGCATCGGCTCAAGTGCCTAATCAATAGCGATGCTTTCCTTGTGCTTCTGTGTCAATTTCTAGATATGATTTGGGAGGAAAAAAAATGAGAGCCACGCGCAGCTTTAACACATCAGGTCATCGGAACATCACACTCCTGCACCTTGATGTTTTCCACACACATAAGCAAGGCCGTCGCTATAACAAATATCCTGCTTCGTTTTGAGAGACCATCTACAAGCCAATCCACAGTGAGTAAGTATGTAAGTTATGGAGAAAGACCAATTTTAATATACATTATATAAAAATTGTAAAGAAACACACACGCACGCAATTCCAACCCTGCCACAAAATTCAGGTTTTTAATCGATTGTATGCACAAAAGTTACCCTGTGCTCCAATGCAGTGTAACAGTAGAGCACGAAGAGTTCTACTGTTGTAAACTTTTTCAGAAATGACTCAGAAGGCCTTTTGTGGTGTCAGGAAATAAACTTTTATGCAAATAACTTCAAGGCTGGGGTGAGAAGAGATATAAATGTCATATATTGCATTCATAAGTTCATTTGACGGAAGCAGCAGATATGGCTGTGATAAGGCGCAGCCTTTTCAAAATTCGGAAGGAGACGGGAGTCCACAAAACCCCTAAGAATCTCTCCTCTTCGTAAAGGGAAAACAATTTTCATTTTACGTTAAGAAAACTCCTTTTCTCGTCCTCGAGGTGCACAGCACGAGTCCACATTAAAAAGGCAGAGGAATATTACCTTTCTAATAGCCATTTGCTTTTGTGAACGCTCATGATTGCTTAGTAAATCACACAAATAAAAAAAGACAATGCATTTTTTTCAGCAACTAATTGGCAATTAGTAATGCAACTGTGGAATGCAGTACTTTTCCCCTAATTGATAGCTTTTACTGTATTATCCTCCACAAGAAATTCGCCTGCACAGACAGGCACAGCAAGGCACTCTATCTCTCATTAGATTATAGCAAATTGCAAAAAAAAAAAAAAAAAACGGGAAAATAGCTTAATTTACCTAAGTGATGTGATTGAATGTATGTTTATGAAGCTTTTATGAAACTAGTGTTTCCTCTTAGCTAGTTGGGCTCTCATTGGATCACTCTCTCCAGACACTGTCAAGAATCACACGGGCAATTAAGGGCAGCACATCTCGAGGAGAGATATTAAACTGACGTGACAAGCCGGAACCTGGGGAACCTCCATGCTCTCCGGCCTCCACAAAGTACTGCAGGAGGACCAACATACCAAAAGCAATTTCAAATGCAACTGAATTATATGTTCTGTCAGATTTACAGGTATGGGTCACTGTGTACAATTTAACATGTGGACATGTAATTAGGATAATTTGCATACAAATGTGTTTAAAACATTCAAATTGGTGTAAACAATTACTGTAGTTTAATTTAAAGGGGAATTACACTAAAATTCAGCTCATTTGTTTGTTGCTTGACATGTCTACTACAGTTTAAATCTAAGCAAAAATGTTCTGGTTTTTAGGGGTAACGACGGGATGCCTAAATCACAATAGATTTTTTGCAGTTTCATATGATTATTTTTTCAGTAAAATACATCGATTTGCAGAAAGCGTGGAGGACCGCGTGTAGAAGTGAGACTTACAGCACGTGAACTTTTCTTTCAGTAACTTCAAGAGCAAATAATTCTTTTCTAACATCTTTAGAAAGGGGGCATATTGTTCCTGAGAGCCTTGCAGCCCTGAGTTTGCTCATTTACATGTTGCCACACAACATTTTTTGGCATCACAGGCATTCAGTGGTAAGTGGAAGCTAACAGCCATTCACTGTCCCATCAGGAACAAGGGGTTTTAAACAGCCTCAGCTGAATGGTGAACTATAGGAAAAGGGGGGGGGGGGGGGGGGAGGCACAGGGCAAAAAACTGGGCACGCCCTGGTTTATATGCCAGGATGTCGCAGGACACCCAAACGGTAATTAAAATTGGCCATTTTATAAAAACTA
>JABFDZ020000103.1:1035844-1063659 GCA_019775955.2 Pollimyrus isidori
CCCCCCCCCCCCCCCCCCCCCCCCCCCCCCCCCCCCCCCCCCCCCCCCCCCCCCCCCCCCCCCCCCCCCCACCAAACGAATAATTATGGAATCTATATTGGGTACCGACCATATATAATATGGATCTTCTTAAACCTGTAAACTCCTGGTGGAGCATAGGGCCGCAACAACATCACGCCAGCATACCTTGTTCTGGGCCGTTCCCTTCAGCCGGGTCCACGTCATTCCGGCGCCCTTCATTTCACTCTCGACAGATCTGTCTGTGTGGGTCTCCCCACTCTCCTTTTTCCTTGTGGGTTCCAGTCCGGTGCTTGCCTTGTGACGATGTCGAGTGGTTTTCGGAGTGTGCGGCCTACCCAGCCCTATTTTCTCTTCTTGATGTCTTGACCGACTGGGTTCTGGCTGGTTCTCTTCCACAGGGACATTCTGTTCGAGATCTTCTCAGGCCATCTGACGCTGAGGCACTCGTCGATGAAAATCCGTACCTTGTTGGTTATGGTGTTGGTTGCCCGCCACGTCTCGGACCCATACAGGAGAACTGCTTTCACGTTGGTGTTGAAGATGCAGATCTTGCTGCGCTGAGATAAGGCTTTGCAGTTCCAGATGGGGCTCAGGGTGTTGAATGCAAGCCTTGCTTTGTTGATCCGAACCTATTATATTAGCTATTAACACGATTCGCACAAATCACGAAACGGTTTGAAGCGCAAAAATAACCGTGTGCATCGTTGTCGGTGTACTGGACATCACGATTCTGTCATTAAAAGCGCCCCACCTTACTTCCGTTAACTGTTATTAAAGCGAGAAAACTGAATATCGACTATGAAGCTAACTTAACCGCAGTGCCCCAGGTAAACCTGACATCTTTTCAATATCTAGAAACTTCCCTGGTCCGCGCATTCCAAAAGCAAAAAAAAAAATTCTTTTTAAATCAAAAGCAAAGAAAAACTTTCCAGAATAAAAACAAATTACAGAAGAAGAAGAAATGATTTTGTTTTACTTTGATATTTACAAAACATATTTTCATTCTGATACTTAATCATTTGCTTTTGTTTTCAAAATTTTGATTACTACTTTTGGCACAAAATTAACTCCATACCCTTTAACAACAACAACAAACATTAAAATTATATATATTAAAAAATGTCCTTTGCACACAATGTAATCTTACCTACATTCTCAGAAGAAGGGTAAAAATGTGTACCTTTGCTTATTACTGCGGCTGTACCCTTGTGATTGTACCTTTAAAGTATATGGACGGACTCCCAGAAACATCCCAAACATGCAAACAGCCTTACGTACCATTAGCGGTATAGAAATGTTCCCGAGTCCACTATCTACCACCTACGCTAAGGGTACAATTGGCAGACCCTTAAGGGTACAGGCTCAGTGACGAGCAGAGGTACAAATGGGTACCTTTTTTTCCCTGAGTGTAATGAAATAATATGGGACAATACGAAGGCATGTCTGAATTTCTGATTTATTGACACGTGATTACAGTGACATTGTCTGACCTCAGAGCTTCTCCGACAGGCCTACACCTGATAAGCCTTTTCACGCTCAGCCCCAGTAATAAGTTAAACTGCAAGCATTACATTTGCTCATTTGAATTGTTAAAAAAGTTAAACTACTACGTATTAGTCAAGTTAGAAAATAGATTATTTATTTTTTTAAAAAACTTGAATAACCAAAAGTCATTTGAGGCATTTTTCTGAAAGATTTGCTGGATCATAAGCACTTGAAGCCCTTGAATTCTGCCATCATTACAGGTACACACACCCAGGGCAGCTGCCGTGCCGCTAAATCCAAACACGGACTCAGGACAGACCACAAAGCCTCTCGCTCACTTCCCATAGCTTCCTGGCCACGGCGTCGTCCCGCGCCTTGGCGCTGACTTCCTGCACGGCGCAGTTGGAGAAGTAGCGGCCGCTCAGGGGCTCGATGCCCTCCTGCAAGGCGCAGTGCAGGGTGGTCTGCGCACCGGCTTCGGCATCCAGGAAAAACAGCTTGGCAACGGGGACGAGGGGGAGTCTCAGCCACCAGCTCATGTTGCGCCCGATTTCAGTGCTGATGACACCTACAGGCAGGAAGGCGCATAGCTGGGTCATTTTAATACAGCGGTACCTCGGTTCTCGAACTTAATCGGTTCCGGACTCTGGATTGAATCCTAAAAAGTTTGAGTTCTGATCGAATTTTTCCCATAAGATATAATGGAAAACAAATTAATTGGTTTCTGGCCCCCCAAAATAATATCAAAATATATATATATATATATTTTTAAAGAATTTAAACACAAAATGAACAGGATAAACCAAGTAGAGCAATTTTTTTAATGGCTTCCAAAACGATAAAGATCTCATCCCAACATTACCCCTGTCCTGCCCCGATCGTCCGCTCCTTAGCGTGTATAATTTATATTAGGTCAGCGTTCACGGTTCAACTTCTGATATTCAGATGGAGTTCTAGGTCAAACTGGTTTGTTTGACTTTCAAGAAATTCAAGTTGTAAGGAGTTTGAGAACCGAGGTACCACTATATAGATGCCTCAGATCTGCTCTAACCAATTTAAAACAAAGTTCACAGTGACACATGTCACAGATAGATGATTATACAGAGAGAATTTTAAAGAAGAAAAAACCCAGACTGATGCAGCAGGGTGGACAAACACGAAGACATGTAACCGTTGGGTCAGCAAATCATAAGATGGACCATTCTGTATCAACGGGCAAGGTACTCCACCTTAATGTCCCTGCGTAACATTCACCTGCCAAAAAATGTGCCAAATTTTCTGTCGAAAAGCAGTGATGAGGAAATTGAGACTTGGAAAGCCACTCTTAGTGGAATCACTGTGCATTGTCAGTAACTGCCTGGTTTAACCCAAGTGGGTTAGATGAATAACACAATAATCCCACCCAATTTAAGTTTACTAGACTGATTTCTTCCACTGATATCCAATAATTAAGCAAATAAAAACACAGCTAAGCCATTCAAATCAGTTAAATGGTAAAATAACGCAAAAGCTAAGGTGGGCGTGTCTTAAACAGGAAGTGCACTGTGCGCGTGGCCAGCAGACACACACCTGGGTGCAGGCTAAAGCAGCTGATTCCCGAGCCCTCCAGTCGATTGGCCAGCTCCCGGGTGAACAACACGTTACACAGCTTGCTGTTGCAGTAAGCCTGAAGGTCGTCCCAGGTCCTCTGCCCGGTTACCAGGTCTTTGTGGGCTGCCAGGGTGGTGAAGTCGACGGTGCCCAAGCGGTGCAGAAGGGCCGACACGTTTATAATGCGACTCCGCCCAGCCTCCTTCATGCGGTCCAGCAGCAGACAGGTCAACAGGAAGTGGCCAAGATGGTTGACCCCAAATGCCATGCCAAAGCCGTCCTCCGTCCTGCCAGGTCCAATCATACCTCGAAAAGGATTCTTAGTTACAGTTCTGAAGCCGGCATAGAGCAACCATGAGCATACCAAGGATATTTATATACATGTTAAAATAAAGAGTGCCCATCTAATGTATGTGTTGATGGCGTTGAGCACCTGTGCTTCAAAACATCTTTGGTCAGTATTGGGTATGAGGTACGGAAGAGGATAGCTAAGGAATCTGACACCTGACCGGGGGTGGAGCCGAAGTCCCCCAATAGAGCCGTTGCCACCCCAAGTGCTACCCCGCTGGAAATGGTAAACATTAAAATATACCAATGAGTAGATTTTAGCGGAAAAACTGTAATTTCCGAGAGCCCCTGAAGGCATCCAGACGTGCGTGCTGCTTACGGACATGTCATTGGCTAAAAGCTCTGGCAGCGGCACGCGTTCCAACACACACCCGCGGTATTGATAACAGCAGGAGTTAAGCAGGTATTTATAACATATTACGCTGTATTACCTTCCCAATGAGAGGTGGTCACACATTTGCAGTACATAAAAAATAGCAGCAGCTTGAAAGCGTTGCGCACTTCCGTGACTCGTTTAAATTAGCCACGAGCCCTGCTCGTGCGGATATAGATTGTATTATACACAGCGTCTTTGTACGAATGTATGTTTTAGTGCACAAGCTTAAATATAGTGTCGTTTTATTGTTTTAGCAAAGCTAGCCCTTGCTTGAAGTCTGTGTGGTAAGTGTAAATGTGGAGAACCGGTCATTAAAAACTAATACTACATGTAAGCAGGCTATGCATGTCATATTAAAATTTGAACCAGCTTCACTATACTGTAATGTAGCTGCCTAGATTCATTAATTTAATCTATTTTAATTTTGTAATATCTAGCTACATTAAATAAAAAGAAAACTAGATAAAATTGAATATTTTTCCTTCATTTATTATGTTTATATGGACCCCTTAAGAAACCCTTGCGCACCCTTTGGCCACCCCTTACATAAAAGTCTAGCTCCACCACTGCATCTGACCTGCCCCCGCGTACCTCCACTTCTCTCACCTGCATTGTTGATGAGCAGGTCCAGCCTGGGTTCGGTTATGAGGAACATCTCTGCGAAGGCGCGCACCGACTTCAGGTTTCCGAGATCCAGTTGCATGTACACCACCTCATTGTTCCCACTCTCCTGAAAGTGCCGGTGAAGTTAAAGGTAAGTTACTCTCCACCAGAAGGGAGTCTCAAAAGTGGCTACGGTCCGATGGCTCAATAATGTACTTAACGAAAAAGAAAGACGAAAATGTCCCACACCCTCCTAATGTCGAAGACTGCAGCCTCGGCTCTCCGTTTATTGCGACAGGCCAGGATAACCCGCGCCCCACGCTTTGCCAGATCCAGAGCCGTAGTCTTCCCTATGCCAGTGTTGCCACCTGAAGAAAACAAATTGACAGGTGAGGGGACACCGAGTGTCACAGATCAAGGGGCAGTTACGTGAATGCACGCAGAATCATGCCTAAGAAACGTTACCAGGAATGCATTAAGAAATTACTAACACACAAGTAACAGCGATTGACAAAGGCTGAATTGCCGGTTACCATATGATTTTAGATAAGCCTTTTTTGCAGGTAGGTCTATTTGCACGAAAAATGCTTAACACGAACCAAAGGCTAAACAATTACAATAACGCTTCGGAATCCCGTCTCTTTCAATAAAATACATTTTACAATTTTATTTCATTTCTTTTATACTAGAATCTTGTTTATGACTCAGAGTATAATAGAAAAATAATACCTGTTACGATAGCAGTTTTCCCCTTCAGTACAGCGGTGCTCTTGCATGTAGAGCATTTAATCACATTATAATAAATGATTATATAAAGACCAATCACTCCAGCCAGATATACCAGGAAAAGTGACATTCCTCGTACTGCACAGTCCAGTATCCTGAACTTAATGTAAGCTCATTTCAAGGCCCGCACTAAATACAGGAAAAACATAAACGCCACTTTCTTCTAGCTTGATTCACAGGAATGTACTTCCGGTTACCTCATACTTGCGAGGCAACAATGAAGCCACTAGATGTCGCTGATGCTTTTTCGAGATTCACGGATTACTTTATTCAACGACGGCGTGTGTTTAACATAAGAGCAGGTGACCAGACAATCCACGTCAGGGAGGCCACTTTGAGCTAGGATAGGATTCGTAAACTACCATTTCAATCAGAAGGACCTGAATTTCACATAAGTACCGAGTTCTTGCTGTGTGCTGACTGGCCAATCTCCTTTAATCATACATGTTCTATTAATATTAATGTGACAAACCAGTCGAAGCAGAAGGCGAACTGAATTATTTAGCCAAACACAGGAGCATTTCAGTTTTAAAGTAAAGTAGTTTATAAAACCTGAAGTAGCTCAAAGTTTCCTCCCTGACATGGATTATCTGCTCACCCTAAGATAAGACGAACTCTATTGATTCTGGGGAAATTCTAGTGCGTGCAGCAGCAAAGTACATAAAATGCACACAGACAAAACTGTAGTACAAACCCATAACGTGGTGCAAATATCTTTAAAACTATAGTCAGAGACTTGTACTGACTCATATTAAAGCCAGCCCCCTCCCCCTCCTTCAATAGTGATCAACAGCAGCTTGCCTACAGGATGAACAGGTTATCTGCATGCACTGCAACGCACACAACCGGAACATCCCAACTTGCACATTGGGTTACTGTTTGTTGATTTTAGCTCGACATTTAAGCACAGAAACTCTGCAGGGTTGTATGCTCAGTCTACTAACATACTCTCCACGTTCACACAAGACCGACAGGTTTTCAGGCGACGTGACCATTGCAGGGGTGATCTTCCACAATACAGGGAGGAAATGCTGAACCTCTAGGCTGAGAAACAGCTGCTCCGTAAGAGCTGCGGACACGCAGACTCATTGCTGCTACCTTGAACTGTCGTTCTGTACCTGACACTTTCTTTAAACACTCATCACTTTCCATCAATATACTATCAACTTTTCCTTTTTTACTATAAATTCCAATCGTGTTATTGCTTATATACTGTTTCGCTAACTGTCCTTTGACATGTGTTTTACTGATACTGCTATTACGAATGAGCCAAAGGTTTTCATTTTATAGACAGTTGTGCAACAACAATAAGAAATTCTGATTAAAATGAATATTGTGCCAACATTATGCTCGCAATTTGCTCATACATAAAAGATTTAACATTTACAAAAATGGCATCTTTGAAATATGATATTGGTGTAGTTGTGGACGGTAATGTTTTCATTTTTTATGTTTTAAGAAGACTTGTGCCAACACCTTAGTAAGACATGGATATTTTCAATTAAGGCATACTTCATTAATTAAAATGAACATTAACTGCGCTTCCAAATAAACACTTATTTAAAGGCCATTAATACATATTAAGTCTAAATTACATTGAGGGTTAAAGGAATGTTGAAGTACATCTCCTGAGGCCTGTTTCATGAAGTAGGATTTCCTGTTTAACCAGATAACTTATTGAATTTAAGGTAGTCTGGGGTAAGTGTAAGTGAAGGAAGTCCATTTAGCCCAGACTACCTTAAATCTGACAAGTTATCTGGATAAGTAAGAAATCCCACTTTCTTAAACGGGCCCCAGTGTTCTTTCTGTTCGCATCTCCATTTGTCAGCTCATCTCTTCATGCTGAAGGACCCGCTGTCCAGTGGGCCCTCAGGACAGACCACAAAGCCTCTCGCTCACTTCCCATAGCTTCCTGGCCACGGCATCGTCCCGCGCCTTGGCGCTGACCTTCTTCATGGCGCAGTTTGAGAAGTAGCGGCCGCTCAGGGGCTCAAGGTCGTCCTGTAGGGCGCAGTGCAGGGTGGTCTGGGCCCCTGCCTTTGTGTCTTTGAAGAAGAGGAGGGTTATAGGTTTGAACAGGGACTTTAAGAAGGGACTGGTATAACGTGACAGCTCCGAGTTGATTGCACCTGAGGAACAAAATGAAAAGACAAGGGTGTTAGATTCACTAAAAGAACAAGAATACCACAGCCTGTAGAGCAGTAGTAATGAACCTTCCCATTTCTGTACCTTAAAAGGTACAATTACCTAAAGCTACGGATACAATTGGCAGAGCCCTGAGGGTACAGGCCCAGTGACAAGCAAAGGTACAAATGGGTACCTTTTTTCCTGAGAGTGTGACTCACCCGGGTGCAAGCTGTAGCACGTGACGTTGGTACCCTCTAGCCTTTTAGCTAGCTCATGGGTAAAGAGCACATTACATAACTTGCTGTCGGAATATGCCCTAAAGATGTCCAAATTAGATGTGCCAACACCCAGAGCCTTGTGAGCACTCAGGATGTCAAAATCAATGCTCCCAAATCTATGGGCTGCAGACGACACGTTTATCACGCGGCTGGGTTGGCACGCCTTCAGTCGATCCAGCAGCAAGTTCGTCAGCAGGAAGTGGCCAATGTGATTGACACCCAGCATCATTCCGAGGCCATCCTTTGTCCTCCCTTGCTTGATAATTCCTGGAAGATCGAAGGAAAAAAATACGGCAAATAATACTACATACTACCACGCTATATCGTTTATGTAATTTTTGGCAAAAACTAAAAATGATATTCAAGAACAATCAAGAATATTCAACCTACAGCACTTATTAGACGACATGAGTATTGCATCAACTCCACACTCATTTCAGTCTGGCTTTATTCACATTCCAGTAGACGGCGTGTGCGGCACTAATCGCTGTTGAAAAGCAAAGGAGTGCCGCCGGCTTCACCTGCGTTGTTGATGAGAAGGTCCAGCCTACGCTCGCTGTTTAGGAAGTTCACCGCGAAGGCGCGCACAGATTCCAAGCTGCCCAGATCCAGCTGCATGTATACCACCTCACTGCTCCCGCTCTCCTGGCGGTCCAGGCAGCACATCAGGTTAAGTTCGCCAGAAGGCCGAATTATAACCAAACCGCATAAATCCTTCTGGGTTATTTGTCTTACCGCTATAATGTCACGAACGGCCGATTCTGCTCTCTGCCGATGACGGCACGCTAAAATCACCCGCGCCCCCCTCTTCGCCAGATCCACCGCTGTAGTTTTCCCGATGCCGGTGTTGCTACCTGAAAATATTGATTTTTTTAATATCAGGGTTATACAATTACTAGGAAGTTCATGAATTTTAAAAGGATGCTTATATATTTAAAAACTTCACTCTCTTTATAAATATTCATGGATCTACCCGCGACCATTTTTAAACATTCATAACAATAAAAGAGACTCACCCGTGATTATAATAGTCTTCCCATGCAGCTTAACTTTGCTTCGGCACCGTGCTCCCCGGACGAAAGTATTATACACGAAAAAATACACCCCTATAGCCACTCCAACAATAAGGATAAACGCAGACATTGTGTCGAGACGGAATCTCCTATCGTGTGCAGCTATCAGTTTACTGCCTTTGCCCTAAATTATGAGCTAAAAATGGTTAGATGGTAAGGAGGAGCCACCGTAGCTCTACTGCATTGTCGGGAAGTTGAGTCACTCGCTCAACCGCGGAGTTTCTGTACTGCAAAGCAATGTTGCTTAGTTCCAGCTGTAAACATTATTAAGCAGATCATTCACAAATACATGAATTAATAAGATTTCAATTTAATATGTGCATATTACTTTAACCCACATTCTTTGGTATGGTTTTGATACCCTTTTGTGCTCATGCGCTACGTTTGTTTATATCGTGTGCATTTCTTGGGGGCTAAGCCCACCCCCCGTCCTTAAAACCTAGTGACGCCCCTGTGTGTAACCCCAATAATTAATTCGGCTTCATTCACCTCCCAATAACTAGACCTTCACAAGTGAATCGTCCCCCCAATTGATGACACGGTTGCTAATCTTGCCACCATTGTTACTTTTAGTGCCGTTCCTTGTGCATGACTGCCACCCTGCGGCCAAACAAAATAACGTTCGGCCGGATACTGATATATAATTCTCAGATATATTGCATATGATATAAAAAAAAACAATCGCCCAATTTTCAACTGCCGCGCAACTACTAAAGACACTTTGCAACGCTAGATCCACAATATTTTTTAGCGAAGACCCTCAAAGTGGGATGCGTTCTTTGTTTACATTTCTGAAACCTTGTAGAAAGATTCACAGCATGTATCACCACCACGACTAAGCAGAAGATAGACAAGGGTCACACAGCCAAATAACCAAAACGGAAATTCCAGTTTTAAATTTGTTTTTTAAAAAATCTTGTATTTACACTGTTATAACAGACGAGCAGAAAGTCAAAGGTGATTTATATACAGTATACATGAACGTTCAAATCAAAGCTAAAACAATACAGTTACTATTTACACGTGAACTAGAGTGTCTGAAGGGGTTTTCAGAAGTCTTACGACAAAACTATCAGCAATGCCACAGAACATGACGACTGAAGCATGAATTACTGTACACATTTAAAAACCAACGATGGGCATGTACACAGAATCCACTGCTTTTCATTGAAAGTTGAAATCCGGATAACATCCATGTGTACGCAAATACACACGCTCACGCCTGTGCGCGAATGTGCACACACATGAATATGCAGCTACCTGTAGTGCAAAAAGTGGCAAAAAACATGTATACTACTGTTTTACAAACATGAAATAAAAAAAACATTATAGAGAAAGGAGCATTGTTATATAAAAACTATCCATACTGGCACAAAATAGAATGGGGTTCTGATTGTTTAAAAAGTGATGGAAACTGACATTTTTACATTAGTTGAATGATAAGGACAAAGTATCCCTTTGTATGCAAATCTAAATAAATGTTAAGTTCTGTAATAAAAAAAAAAGATAGAAATTTATGTGCAATATTTCATGGCTCATAAAATGTGAGCCA
Source organism: Pollimyrus isidori (assembly GCA_019775955.2). NCBI lineage: Eukaryota > Metazoa > Chordata > Actinopteri > Osteoglossiformes > Mormyridae > Pollimyrus > Pollimyrus isidori. The sequence continues at coordinate 1,046,084 of JABFDZ020000103.1, forward strand.
AACAAAATACTTCATTTCATGCAAATATTAACAATTAAATAAAAATCCTTTACTCTTCTGTACAAGACGGCTTCAGGAGCCAGAGTCCCCAGGACCGTGCCGGAGCCGCGGGCCCCCCCCGGTGCTACGGGATCGAGTTGGAGCGCAGGACGGGCACTTGGTGGTCCCTCAGGTCCGGGAGCAGCTTCCCGGGGGGGCCCAGCCCCTGCCGCTCCGGCGGCCTGCTGGCAAACTCTGTGATGCTGAAGACGAACTGCAGGCAGCCCAGCTTGATGTAGCTGCCGTGGTGCAGCAGGGCTGTTCCCTCCCAGCCGGCTCCGCTGCCCCCGATCAAGCTAGAGCTGCTGGCCTTGCAGCTGCAGGGGGTCCGAGGGCCGTGAGGCTGGCAGCTCATCACGCCCCCTCCTGGTGGGACGGGCGACACCTCGGCACCATCTGTCTCTTGCTGTGTCCTCTTTTTACACCTCCCTGCGTGGGAGCACAGGTCACACACACACACACACACACACACACGTAAGCGGTCATACTACGATCCTCCATCCCACCCACTCACAACAGGTGCTTCTGCAGCGAGCTTCACCGGGCTCTGGAGCCAATCCCAGAAGATCTCGGCTGTCACTTACACAAGGACTGTTTAACATACCAGCTCTAAACCCTCTAGGGAAGTCCACCTGCCAGAGGCTGATAAACACACCAGGGGTGCGTGTGAGGGTGGGGGGGGGGGTGGGGCGCTTACGGATGATGCTCTGCACTTTGGAGACCACGCTGCTAGAGGGCCCCGGCGAGCTCTTCTCTGAGAAGTCGCACGAGTACAGCACGTTGTCCACCGTCGTGCCGTGCTCGCTATAGTTCAGCAGCTCATAGTGCTTTGTGTTCTGGGGGCAAAAAGAAAACACTTTGTAGAGCCCAGCGTCATGGGCATTGCGTAGGGTCAGGTAATCACGGCAAACCGCTTAATCACCGTTTAACCCTAATCAGGGTGCTAAAACGGCTTGAATAATTAGCTGAACACAGCATCTGTAGATCGCTGCTCTGGAAATTAAAAACCACACTATCTAGGGAGGAATCGATGTACAATTACTTCCAAAACAGAAAATATCAGTCTGGCTGCGAACTAAGGGGATAAGCGACATCCCAGTGTGCGTGACCCACCTCGTCGTAGAAAATGCAGGCGTGCTTTCCAGAAACGTAATTACAAAAGCCGTAGTTTGTAAGGCACACATCCATGTCGGCACCTGTGCAAAGTGATTAAACGGAAAAGGCATTTTGTATCACAGTGCATTGTGGGAAAAGGGCGCCAAAGAAACAACATGAGCATTTACCATCCCGCTTATGGGCTCCCAAATTACAGAAAAGCATCTCTGCAATTTTGCAGCGTTTGAAATCTGACCAGCAGAGCTGACTCATTATACAGTGCACAGTATTCCACCCACAATGCACTGTAAAATTATAGTGTACAATGTATAATGGTCTCTATATTTCATAATGCAACGCAAAAGGTGAATCTTTCAACTGAGTGATCGTAACACAAAAGGGGCTTGTGTACAAATGTAAGCACATTAAATATAAAAATCTAGCGAAAGACCCAAGTTGATACTTCAATTCTAAATAAATTTCATAAAATAAGATGTATTTTTGCCAGCGGCAAATGGCAGCTGTCAAGTGTTGCTAGGATACCAGCCTAGAGCGTCCTGGAATACTCTCTGGAGCAGTGCTCTTGTTACACTGACTAATTCCCTATATATAGTGAACCACAATGATTTTTCTATATAGGGAATACCGCATGAGTGAACAGATCGCCACAACACTTGCTCAGCACTGAGCAGATATATCTGCAAAAACAAGACGTCCCCAGAATTGAAAACCGACGGGCGCTGCCTGGCATGCGCCAACTGCCCGCCGTTTGTTTACCTGTCCCAATGTGCAGACTCCTGTAGCACATGTTGACTGGCCCCCCCTTTCCAATCAGGGGATAAAACACGGCCCTGGCCTGCACCTCGTTCTTCAGCGGAGGGGAGGAAGCCAACAAGCCTGAAGAATAATAATAATAATAATAAAAATAGACACCAATTCCGCACCCTCAGAGCGGCGATGTTTCGGAGCCGAGGTGGCGGGGGGCCGTACCATCAGGACGCGGGGACTGTGCTGGGGGGGTCGTGGGCGGCAGGCTCACGCTGGGCGGGGAAAGTGCTTTGGGGTCAAACAGCTGCTGGATCCTCTGCCAGGCCAGTAGCCTGATCAGCCGGTTGTCCAACTTGCCCAGTTCGATTTCTAAACAAGCAGAGCAGAGTTTCTCCCTTAGGAGGCGCCCAAATCCCCCCCCCTCCCTCACGCCATCATAAACATTTGCCGATCAGATGCGAAACTTGCCTCCATCTTCATCGACTGCAGCCTTGACATAGCTGGACAGGTCCTCCGTGGGGGGCATGGAGCCTCGGATCTGAGAGCCCCCCTCAAGCAGGAGCAGACTGGGGCTGGCTTTCCCTTCTGTTTGGATGGCAATGGGGGGGATGCATTACTGAAGCATTAATTAGAACAGCGGCATCTGTGCTTGGCCAGTGCGAGGGGCTCCTTACCCGAGGGGAGGGGCAGTCGGGCGACCGCCGTGTCGCGCGCTGCCCGCGGGGGCGTAAGGGCACGGGTTCCAGCAGTGGGCGAGGACACACTGCGGCTCGTCAGCGCGGCCGCCTGCCCCCCACCTGTCGCAGGGGTGGCCCCGTATGCCTGCGCGGGGGGTACGGGGTCCAAGCTGCCGCAGGTGGACGGGGACGGAACCTTCCGGCTGCAGGGGTCAGGGGTGTCGCCGCTTTCAGTCTTGATCGTGACGTCCCCGACATGGTTGGCCAACGTGGGGGCCGAATCCGGAAGTGCTTGGGGCCGGGGCCGCCCCGAAGCCGGGGGCCCGCCCAGTCGGTTCTGCAGCTCTGCCTGCCGCTGAGCTTCAGAGGCCCCCCCACATAACGTGGGCCCGTTTGCTTTGGCCGGCTGATCCAGCAGCCCGTTGGTGGTCTGGCAGTTCTGACAAGGCTTCTCCTCGCTCTCCTCGCCCAAGGAGTTCAGCAGCGGGGCCCCCTGGGGGCCAGACGGGCTGCTGCAGGGCTTAGAGCAGGAGGCGGAGGGAAGCGTCCTCTCCGCGGCGCACGGGCACTCGCTCCCCTCCGCCGGCGCACGGGGCCCCAGGTCGGCCTTCTCCCTCTGCTCAGAGTCCCAGAGTGAGGAGGGCATCTGCTTGGCAGATAAATGTCTCATGATGCTGCACTGAAGCGAAATAACGTGCCGAAGCCACTGCAGGAAGGACGGGGTGGGGGGGGAGACAGAGGCCAAGACCACGAGTGAGAGGGGACCAGAGCTGCCCAAAAACACTGCGCACTCAGCTCCAGAAAAAGAAATGTAAGGGAAGGGGCTTAGAAGATACCATGACAGCTTTTTCACCCCCTGTAACACTACAGACACCCTGCCCCCACCAGGAGTAGTGAACAAACAAACATCGCCCACCTCCTGTTGCTCAGGTTCGCTGGCAAAGTGCGGGGAAGGTGAGATGTGCTTCTGGTCGGACTCGAGGACCCCATTGCAGATGAGCTCCCCGTTGCGGATTCCGGCAGGGGCCATAAGAGGAGCGGGGCACTGGTACTGGGACTTGATAGCGTCTGGGACCTAGACAAGAGCGAAGAGCGAGGGACTGAGTGCACGGATGGGGGCCCGGGGACGTGTGGCTGCATCTTTGTTAGCAGGCAGCTGAAGGTTTATCCCGATGCTGGAATTTTCCGACACAAGAGCTCAGCATTAAAGAAATGCTGACCGTGTGTCTACGTGGGAGCCGGCGGCCGCTCAGCCTGTCCCGAGTACATACCCACCACCCCCCCTGCTTTGCGTCATCTTAAGGTGGACGGCCAAACCTTGAGAGTCTTCTTCTTATGCAGGTGGGCCCCTCGTCGAATGGGTGGGTTTTGACGATGGATCCGGCGCAGGAAGTCCACCTTCACGGCATGCTGGGACATGCGGTCCTGGAACTGGTCGAACAGCTGGCAGCGAGTGCTCAGGGTCATGTTCTTCTGGTTGAGCTGCAACAACAGGACCTGGGGTCAGTTTCTGGGTCAGAGTCCCGCCTGAGACTCCCACCTTTGGATATGGGGAAAACACTCCGGGGGTCCGTGAGGCCCGGCTTGAGAAATTGGGTTAATCGGCTGAACGGGCTGCATGACGAACGGAAGGAACGGCCCCAGTTTTGGAGAGAAAAGCCTCATGAAGTCAACTGAGCAAACATACACAAAAATAATGATATTCTGTGTGTGTACTGGGGAGGGGGACGTAGAGCTCACCACCAGGTGCTCGATGTGGTTGGGACACATCCATTTCCCAGCTGGCATGGCGGTGAGGGGAGGGTCAAGACAGTCCATATGGAAGAGAAGGGGGCAGTAATCACACTGGATAAGGGGGGCCACCCGGCAGCTCCTGTGATAGCAGATGGGGGGGTGGGGCACAATCGAAACATTAAACCTCGTAAGTCAAACCCTCCCCAAGTTCAAGCTCAGCCTCAGTATCAGCAGCAGCACCTGGGGGTGAAGCCAGGCACCAATCCTGGGACGTCAGAATGGAGAGCACAAAGACAGTGTCCTTGAGATAATGGAATATTGACACAGTGCTGAGTCGAGCAGATGCCAGACCACACAAACATGAAGCAACGTGTTTACTATGACCTTGTACCACAATCTACACCACCTCTTGGTACAGGCCTTGCCAGCGAAAGGGTCTAGGGGTTAACCCGGGGTGAACGACAAGACAAACACGTTTCACTTCTTGGTCAACTGCCCTGAAGACGGCACTGTCCCGGGGGCACCAGCTCACAGAGCCAACTGCCCTGAAGACGGCAATGTCCCGGGGGCACCAGCTCACAGAGCCAACTGCCCTGAAGACGGCACTGTCCCGGGGGCACCAGCTCACAGAGCCAACTGCCCTGAAGACGGCACTGTCCCGGGGGCACCAGCTTACAGAACCAACTGACCAAGCATGTTGGGCATCTAAAGTAGACCTCTTGAAGTGAACAGAAGACATCTAAAGCGCTGTCTCTTACAGTCACACTCTTGAGGTTTGTAACTTCCGCAGCCAACATGTTCTGGCAAAACTTGGAAGTCAAGAAAGACTTCTCTTCAAGATGAAAGTCTGGCGCGTTCATATAAGATGTTCTGGTAATTACTGTCATACCGTGGCCTATAATTATCTTCACTATTTTAACAGTGAACGTCTATTTAACAGACACTTTTGCCCAGAGTGATGTACAAGTGAGGCACAATACATCAAGTCCGGCAAATCAACGGTTCCCCCTGATCACTCATCTAAATGGCTAAATCGCCAGGGACAAAGACTGACAAATCAGAACAGAATATAGACTTACAATAGCCATTAAGCCAAGCTTTTATTTTAATAAGTATTAAGTTGTAACAGCCCTGGGTAAACTTCATTACCATCAACCATTCTTTGTTTCACAAATTACTACCTCTGAACACTGTAGTAGTCTGAAAAAGGCTTTCATAAGTACAGCAAGGCACGAACATCCATGAAAGCTTCAAATCAATGACAGACCAAAAAAAAAAAAACAATCCCCCACAATGGAAAAAAGACCCCCCTGGAATTGCGGGACTTAAACACTGTGGTTAATTTTACTAAAGTTTCCATGATTACATTTAAATTTCAAACAGATGTGCAGTCTTCAGAAAGGGCTCCGTGTCCAATTTCAGGCAACGAATGCAAGTAAAGAAAGCATGAATAAAATTTCATGTTAAACAGGACAACAGTCGGAGAGAAATCGGCGCACCGACAGAAACTACTCGTGAGCAGCAGAAGCGATTCGTTCTCTGAGGGAGGAAGTTTGCCTGATGGATACGAGACATGGAGGAATCCTACCTGCCACAGGTGAAGCAGACTTTCACGGGCAGTGGGACCAGCCCATAGTGGTCCAGTTCATGTTGGGGCTTCTTCATGTTCTTCCCCGTCGTCTCCTCCTTTCTCTTCCGTTTACTCGTCCCTGGAGACACAGACGAGACCAGTGGCGGATCACTGAAAAAGGAGCGCGGCTGCAGGCTCCACCGGACGCGTCTCCGGGGGTAACCGCGACGCCCCCCGTCGATGCCGTAATTCCGCCTCCTCACCCGGAAGTGCCGTCGTGCAGGTGAGCTCGTTAGGGAGCTGGAATTGCGTGGGGTTCCTCTCCATGGCAGCGGCGATCAGGAGCTCGAAAGGCCTCTTGAGGTGCGGCGTCGCGCTTTCGGGTTCAGAGCCGGGCCCCTCGTCCTCCACATCCAGCAGGTCGTCGTCCACGTCGTTCTGTTCCGAGGGCGTGGGCGTGTCCGTGGAGGCGTTTGAGGTGGGCGTACCGGGGCGGCTGCTTGCCCGGCGCTCTAGCAGTCGAACCTGTGCCACAGCTACTCTTGGGCCCCCCATGACCCCCGCTGTGCCGGGGACCCCATCTAGCCGCACCGGGGCCTGATCCATCTCCGTCGCTGGTGATGACGACCGCTTCGACGCCTGGCGGTCCAGCAGGCCGTTAATGTGCTCCGTTTTCTGCTCACGCTTCTGTCGAATTGGAGAAAGGGACCCTGCTTAGCATACACTTCGCACACGAGGAGAGCATCGGCCGATTTGAACGGACGCTACAAGCCTCACTATGCTTCGGCTGAAAAATGTCACAAGCTCTTACAGATGTCCAGAAAACTGCCCATCAATGGAGAAAAGCCCCTTTTGCATGTCTCACCTTCCTGCGGACACTGCAGCGATGGCACATCCAGTCTCCAGGGGGCAGCATTTCTTCACTCAATGGTGGGTTACTGCAGGCAGAGTCAGCATCAACAGGTCATCACCATAACTATACAACCAGGTTTTATCTAACTATAAATTAAGTCCAATTACAAAATTTCAACTGTTCTACAATATTGAGGTCATTCAAGTAATTCAAATAAAGGGAAATGTTGCTTTGTTGAACCACCACAGAAGTCAATTTACCCATGTAAAAATGACCAAGATATGGCCAAAAATGTGTGTGTGTGTGGATACTGTAAAGGACAGGGATCACACTTCAACTTTTACAGGACACAGAAGACTCTAAAAGGCTGTAGCCGATTTCTACCACTGCTCAAATCTTGTAAAATAAATTTCGCAAAACTGAATTGCAATTGCATGTATTTCAAAAGAAAGCCAGCCATTTACAGTGCCAGTTGTTTCCTCAGCATATAGATGCAGAATGTTCTTGATAATCGAAAGGCACCCCAGTGCAAAATCTAAGTAGCAGAGCAATGACATCCGGCAGAAAATTAGACCTGAAATGAACAGCCATAAAACATTAAAGTCTACAGCCCGATGCATATCCCTATGTGCGGCCAGGTAAGTTAAGGCTTCGCTTCATGGGAGAGCACAGGAGTAGGGTCACAAAACAAAGGAATCTGTGTTACGGTCTTCAAAGCATATTTCACATGCCTCCAGGACAGGTTGAAACGGAACCCCAGCATTCGGTGATCTGAAGCCAAAAAACATTTTAGAGCAAAGACATTGAGAGCAGCGGCTTCAGGGGAGCCCACACACCCTCAGAGGAAACACGCAAGCCAGTGAGAGTGCGCATAGCTAAAATACTCTCAAGGTCTTGCAGGAAAGCCCTGAAATCCTATGTACAATTACATCATGAAAACACCGCCAGCAAACAAACTAAAATGACAGAGAAAACCAACGTCGGACTTTGCTGTTTGTGAACATAAGACTTAAAAAATAATGTAACTCAAGAGAAATGACCAAATAGAAATGTAACAGTCATTAAGCTCGATGAGTTGGTGAGCACAAGCGCACAGCAGTCACCAGTCCGACTGCACGTCGTGTGACGCCTTGCGCCTGGTGAGGGGTTTGGTATAACGTGCCTGGCTGGAAGCTCTTTTCATACGGCGCGGAGTTAATGTGGAGATCTAGCGTGCCAGAAGCTGACAGAGGAGGAGCAGAAACAAGTAAGTCCATCACAAAAGAGCCCTACCAGGCATGGCGATGATAGCCACTGGGCAAGATCTCTCTCTCTCTCTCTCAGTTCACGGTAGTACTACAGGTCAAAGCCAACGTACGCAGGGTGAGGGGCACCCTGCAGCATGCACGCTCCTACTCCGGCCTTGGTGCCAATGCAGAGCGGCAGTGCCAAGCAAGGGAATGGAGGAATGGCAAAATGCTGACCGGACTTCCTCAGAATGCAGAAAAAAGCATGTATAAAACACGGTTGGGGTAAATGCACCGGAATGCAACACTAAGAGAGCAGCCCAAAGATACTCAGAGGAAACCTGCAAGACCTTCCCCACCCATCCCCAACGCACAGAAGGACTGCATGTTCGCTGCATTGTTGCCATTTCTGTAAGCATGTGGTCAGCCCGGTCTCCTGCTGTCCCACCCACCTCAGCCAGAGCCACAAAGCTTATCAAACCCAAATCGGCAGCTTCGACAAAGGAAAATGGCAGCCATCTGCAACAATGCTGGCAACAAAAGGACAAGCCCTTCAACACAGCTTTGGCTGTACTGGACCGTAAATTGTTAGTCACTTGCCCACTGGCGAAATTCAAACAGGATAGTGACGTCAGCAGCTTTTCTGTGCCGATCGATAATCCCTTAATAACACCCGCAAAAAAAAAGATGATTTATGAGCCCTAAGGCCTCCACCACGGTGCCAGACATGTCACTAACAGTCCCACAGCACTAACATCCGAGCCCTTTTCTGAATTTCAAATCTGCCAATTCAAAAGTTAAAACATTCGCCCACCTTTCGCTGACACGTCACTGGCATACCCCCATTCATTCTTATAGTACTAAAGGTCCATGTAAGCCACGTATGTCATTGTAAAATAACGGGAAATTAACTTCGGTTTCTTTTTCATAAGCGCCGATCCTATTAAACCCGCTGACTCTAGTCAACCGAAACCGGAAAGCAGACTGCAGATCTTTGACAACTATCCAAGTGTCAAAAAAATACTTCTATGAAGATGAGTGGCTTTCCTGATGAGTCTATTTGCAATTACTTGAAAGCGACCACAAAACAAATACATGTTTTTTTTAAACTATTTGAGATTCGGAGGCTTTGTAAGAAAGCGACGCCGCATTTGGGTGCACTCGATGTGTCATTCCCGCACATGTGCCGACGATTCCGAGGCATTTCGGCAAAATGGCGCTGGAAATAAAACAATTTAAACGGAGGTCGCCATATTGTAAACACAGCGGTGCACAGAGGACTCCATTTTTAACATCCGCTTCAGAAGCGGTGAAAGGAAAGCCCTCCGCTCCATTGGCGATGCCTACGCCGCAGGTGCCCCCGGACCAGACAAAACACCCTCAACTCACCCCCTTAATTTTAAATCTTGTTCTTTTTCCCACTAGAACGGGAGACTCGCTATAAACAGCCACCGACTGTAGAGGCGCGCGCGCCGTTAGCAAAACAGCTGGAAGTAACGGCGAGCCACACAAACACAGACAAAATAAATAAGCACGGCACGTCTAACACAGGAACATGCAGAACGACATCCGCGTTTTACTAATGCTCAAGCACAACAGCCATCTCCGCCACACAGCACGAGTCAGGCAGCTGCCTTATAACAGGAGCATACATGCAGATCGTAGCTGGTTAACATTACAGATGCACATAACCGGCGATCGAGGCAGAGAGCCCGGGGCAGACAAACGGCAGCGTACCAGCACTGTAGGTGAAAAGCGGCGGGACAGTGATCGCAGCAGAGCAAGTCCCCTCCCTCCCGGCAGCTGTCGCAGGTGTCGTGGTTGGTGGCCCTGCCGCTCCTCCGGGCCTCCTTCTCCGGCTTTCGGCTTCTCCTCTCGCCGTCCTCGGACTTCGGGGGCGCCAGCAGGGTTTGGATTTGCTGCAGACCGGACAACCAACAATGACTAGCCGGGCGTTCAGAGCTAGACACACGGCGAGCCGACTTACCGCCACCCCCCGAAAGAGCCGACACCGTCGCCCATTATTCGCTCGCCAAGCCGCAAACCACAAAAGGCCCAAAGAAACTCCATCCCACCCAAAGTATATTTACCAAAACCCCACCAGCTAAACGTCTGAATAGGGGCAGCTATAACTGCCAGTTAAACTGATAACTAACCACTGGCGCCAATGCTAAAGCCCGCGGCCTGGGTCAACCTTGACCCATGTTTTCCATGAGCTGTTCCCGGCAGGACCTGAGGAAAATGCCCCCGAGACCGAACAAACATTAACTGAAAGCTTAGTGCTATACAGGATCAACCCGAACAGCGCGGTCCGTCTCTACGCTCCACAGCCGGGTAACCAAACACCGCTTCGGACCCGGACTACTTCAGTTTGACCGCTGACGAGTCGTTCGGACCCGGACAGCGACGGGGTGAACCGGTAACAGCGGCGGCGTGCTTCACCTCCATCAAGCCCCCAGAGGTGTCCAGGTCGTACACGATCGTCGGGGTCTCCATTTTGTCCCACATTCATACGGCAGTCGTATCCTCCGCTCAGAAAAGCGAATCCTTGTTGAGGGCTACCGCCGACGGCCGTGGCAGGCAGGGCTGGAGAAGGGAGGGAATCCACAAAGGCGCCGGCCGCTCACCACAGAGCCGGTCTGTGGCGGTTAATCCAAGCGTCGGGAAGACAGTTAGCAGCGCCGACTAGCTAGCCAATTTCCAGCTCGAGAGCATTCACTGGCAGAGGTAGCCTGCTAGCTACATAGCCGTCTATCTAGCTACAGCAAGTTACAGGACAACCAAAGACCCTGGATTACAGCTCCTAGGCGTGAAAATACTTCAGCCGAGAACGGCCCACCTTGCCGACAGATTGCGGAATAAATATCGCAGGAATCCGAAGAGTGCTGCGTGCAGGCCTTCGCGTAGGCCTAACCTACATGTTTCTCGTTTCGGGTCCCGTTAGCCACCTAGCTGCTTGCAGAGATGCTGCTGAGATCCGCACGGCGATTCCTCTCCATGCTGGCTAACAAATTATCAAAAATTAAAACAAAAATCACAGGCGCAGCAGCCAGACTGAAAATGCCTTGCTACAACTAAAAATATCCTCAACGTTATTTCAGCCCCTGCGGACGATCGGAAACCCAAAATAATGATTATTATTGTTGTGTGGGGGGGAAAACCCGTGCATCAATCCCGACACTGCTGGCTACATCCTTTCTACGGAGTTGGCGCAAACTCGCGAAGCTGCCTCTATGCATGGGCGGTTCTATAATGGTGGATAGACTTGATTTGCGGCCATCTTGGTGAGGTCAATTCTGTCGTATTTTTCAATAATAGAAAATGATGGTAATGATTAAAAGACAACGTTTACTGTTAAGAGTATACAATCTATATATATTTATTGAAACTAAGTAATTTCATAAACAGAGCAGTGCTTAATGTATTGCAATGAAAATGTTTCTACCGTTGCCTGTATATACGTGCATCATAGAAAAGAGTAATGGTAGCGTGCGCCATGTTGGTGATGGCAAATTTATTATGGATATAAAATGTATTATTATCACCGTTGTATGCCAAGAGTATCCACAGATACGTTGGTTCTGTGTACAAGTATGGTCTTCATGGACGTTTGGCAGATGCAGATTTTTCACCAAAATTAAAATAGCTATATTATTGTAGTTACAGCTAAAGCAGCTGATCCAGGACTTGCAAAATAAGATATTTGAATATGAGCGCTTTAATTTGCGTATGTGCTACCGCGGCGGCATGTCAGATCATATCCTGCTTCTTGTTGTGCGTGATCTTTCTTAATTTGGAGTTTTTGTAAACGGTCATGTTATTTACATAAAGGTTCTTAAAGTAAAACGTAAATCGTGAATTAATTGTTAATGGCACAATACTTTAGATGTTCTAAAATAATAAGCGAAACAAAAGCACAATATGAAATTCAGCTATCCAGAACCAAGCATTGATTAATGCAAGATTAATATAAATTAGAATTAACATCTGGGGGGCAAGTTATGGGCAATTAGACTTCTATATTTGTCTGTGACAGTATTCATAATCAGCCATCTTGAACGAGTTTATTACAAGACTTTAAATCATATTAGATTTAGAAGACTGGAAACAAATGGACACGGAATCATTTTCTAGTAAAGCTCCCTGTGTAAAAGCTTCCCGAAGGGAAATCTCAGATTTTCAAGTGTTGTTCTCAGATGGCATGAACCAGTCAGCATTACTCTAACTGCTGTCTCTGTTCCAACAACAAAAAAAAAATCTAGTTTTGAGGTACAAAACCATCAACAAACTAGCTGACTACTTTTTTCGTTTTGCATTACTGCATTTGTTACAATAATCTGTTATTGTTTTGCATTAATTTTAATCAGTCCATCACAGGCAACACACATACACATAGAATGGGCAGTTTAGATTTACCAATTTGCTAAGCTGCAGGTGGAAACCTGTGGAAAGTTGAGGCCCAGAAAGTAAAAGTCCAGATGTAGATTTTGTTTCAACCAATCCGGTGAGCATAAAGAGTGACAGTCACAGAGTACAAAAGCACATATCCAGACCAGCTGAGCACTCCGTGACTGTCACTCTTTATGATCAATTGTTTAGTGGTTTGGTTTGGATTTTTACGTTCTGGACCCGAAGTTTTTTTTTTGGGGGGGGGGGGGGGCAAAGACCCCAGAGGAAACTCCATGATAACATACGGAGAACATACAAACTCCACACACACGCAAACAGGGCAGAGACGCAAACTCCAGTCCCAGAAGTGTGAGGCAAAATTCCTAACCGCTGTGCTGCCTTACCTAAACAGTAGGGAGGGGGCATGAAGCTCTCTGCACATGCCTGGGATGTTGTGGGTGTTAAATCCTGTAGCTTGCAGAGATATCACATCACTGTTGGGCCCGTGAACAAGGCCCTTAAGCCAATTACACCGTGAATACTGGCTAGCGCAGATTTCCAGGCTCGGGGAAATGTCTGTCAAATAAATAAAACAATGGAGAAGATGAAAAAATGGAGTATTCTGCATCCAAACCAGGGAAAACATATACCGGTATATGTAATACCTATAGGGAACCCCCCCCCCCCTACAACACAGCCGTGGTTTTGAAAATCTTAAGACAATCACAGTGTTTTTAATAACTTGTTTTATTTGAGAGATTATCTGTCTATGAGGTGGTTTAAGTCTTTACATTTTACAATGAATCAAAAATATACAGAACTGTCATTTGCTTTCGTTAATCACAATCTCATCTTCTTCTGTTGTATCAGCTAAACAGAAGCGGGTAGGTAAAAACAAACGAGTACAAAAAAAAAATAAGACTGATGCTCTTGCATCACTGACCTATTCGCTGAATTAAACAAACATTGCATTAGAAGCAAAACTACAAGAGAAAAAGATATGGATGCTCCCATGCCAGAATTATATCTGGGTGACATGAAGTTATTTGAAGAGTTTACAATAACCAATGCATTTCTGTGGCTACATTTAAAGCGCACATAATAAAACAAACATCAGGTTTTGATTTATTCAGAAAGCAATACTATTTAAACTGTATCGTCACCTCTCATCAGTTATTGTTTAAGCTTACCACATATGTTTCCTGTACATCGATATGATACCATTAAAATCAGAATTTGCTTGCAAGAACATACAAAACAATAGACGTGGATATTACATTTTACCGTATTACCATTACTATAAACTACTCTTGGAATGGTTAAGTAACTGTGAAATGTGCAAAGATTTTCAGTGTCCTCTGGTTTCCAGTCTGAAAATACTTCAAAATTCTGAGAAATAATTTTTAAAAAATGAATAACTGATAATGCTGATAATGGGGGGATATAGGTTTTCACATTTCTCACAGAAGTGTTTAAAATGGAGTCAACCCAGAGCTGTTCTTGCTTTCCTGCCAGTACTGCTTACCTGTATAAAGTTCAGGTAACTTTACTTGAGGAGACATGAAGAATTTAGTAGTACATGTGTACTTAACGTATTAATTAACCAGTAACTGCTGGTTATTTACTGAACCCATGTTTGTTCATCATTAATCAATCATGACAGTTCCTGCATTTAATGGGGAAACCTATATTAGTTCATGATTTATGATGATTAGTTCTTGAGTAGTAAATGAGTTAATTATTTTAATCCCCTCAAGTGGTCTTACCATTATTAACTAATTAGTTAACTGTAAGCATATAATGTCTGAATACTTGAACTGTCATGATTGATTAATGATGAATAAACACAGAATCAGTACATAACTAACACTTAGTTGCTAAATTAATGCATTAACTAAGCATGTACTACTACATTATTCGTGTCCCCTCAAGTAGTGACCAAAATTCATTCTCATTTCATGCTTGTCCCCCTCAGTCTTATGACATTGTCTTCTTCCAGGTTATTTTTTTTTGCACATTTTTATGCACACTTGCACGTTTCATCCTCCTATAAATTGTATATATCTCCATAACCCTCATGCAAGGTAGTAAAAAATGACTTGCTTCCAACAAAGTGTCATCAGCAGGCAGAAACACTATGTTAGTCTTAATTTGAACGTTTTAAAAAAATTAAAAAACACGTCCTGCTGTTTTGTGAGTGTGGAGGTCAACACATTAATTTCACTGTTAGGAATTCTTTCCATATCAGTGTTTATAAAGACTTTAAAGATGGATGTTTAAGACGAGCAAAATCCAACCAGTTCCTTCCGGTATCTAGGGCTGTACATTGTTCTAACTGGTAAAGTTCCAGAGCATCCCAGCTGATGTAATAAATCTCACCCGCTCCAGGTAATAATCTTTTTCAGTTCTGGCACACATTATCCAAGAATTTTTTTTTTTTTTTTGGGGGGGGGGTAAGATTTGTAGCTAAATTCACACATTTATACAAGTTTACTATTTCAAAGTATGAAGGTAATTGCATGAACAGTGTGATGTGAATTATAGCCTATTCCTTACAGTAGTGGTTATAGTGCATTATATACTATCCAGTCACACCAGGCAGACAGATGTGTGGTGATGTCATAAGCACCTTCCAGCACCCAATACAATATTCTGTGCAAATGGCACAGTGAATTTTTGAAACCCTATTGGCCGTGTTAATTGATTATTGCCTTTTATACAATCCCTAAAAGTATACATGAATTAAAATTGTGGAAATAAATATATTTATAAGTGAACTGACTTAGTTTGATGGATTCACTGGAACTCCACAATTTCCTCTGATGTTTATTCTACCTTTAGCTGGTTCCACTTTTCTTGATGCTCCAATCGCACGGTGTTGCGGCTGTATTTTGGAAGTAGCTGGTCACTTAACTGACAACCAAAAGCAGATGCGTTTTTTTTTCCTTATTGTACAGCAGGTCTACTGAGAGGCAGCTCAAGTCAATCTCCTCCAGAATCTGAAGCCTGCATGAGGCATCACGTCTCACGCTCACGGTGGCTTCGACTGTCGTGTCAAACGACGGAACTAAAAACCGATATTGGACACAGTCGCACACGACACTGAAAGAAGCTTCTGGCAAATTATCTTCCGTAATGGCCAATCCAATGCTTGGCAGCTTGACACCCAACACCCTACAACACAGACACAAACAATCCCAGGGCAAAAAGTTGGAACAGTAAATGGCTAAATGGCAAGGGGTGTACAGTGATAATGCAGGATACTGTACTTACCCTTCATAAAGAAATTTATAGCTATTTTCTTCCCATAAATTTGACAGTTTTATCACCTTGGGAAGATGGAATCCATAGATAGGTATTTGTGCCACTCTGAAAGTCTAAGGGATGAGTAATAGTGAGACACTCAAGAGAGCACGATAAATGCTCTTTGTGCGTCCCCATGGAAATATGCACACTCACCGACAAGCTGAGGCCTGTCTCTAATTGGTATTGCGCATGTGATTTGCAAATCTTTTTCCATTTATTTCCACCACAGTTAGATGCCACAGCTGGGAGACCTGTAACTGAAACTTTCCCAGGAACTGGAACTTTCAAATCAACAGCAAGTTCTCGCTAAGCCTCGGAGAGATGAGGTCCTGCAAATATGCAGCCGTGTAACATTTGGTACCCAGTTCCTGTCTAATCAATAACTCTGAATTAAGTACTGAATGATATGGATTGAATACCATAAGTGTAAGACTGCAGTTGCCATAAATATGAAGTTTTCTCTCATCATTTCCTTGTCCAATATTCACCAAATACTTAATCTTGTGAACTACAGCTAAATTAAACATTTAAAATAAATATTTTCCCCACGGTTGCCCTGTAACTTTTACAAAGTATTTTGACTGACATTGATAGATAAAAAAACTGGATTTCCCCCCTCCCATATGACACATCATAGTACATATCATATCCCGCTGGGCTATGTCACAGGATAGAAAATATACAAACACCGCAGCTAGGCCATTGGTAACGAGCTCTACAAAAATAACACTGTGTCTTTCACATCCTTTGCAGTGCTTGCATGAAGTCCTCTGAAAATAATAATATATACATCAGGAGACAGGAGACGGGAAGAAAAATGGAGAGAGGAGGTACTGGAGGAGTCACAGGAGAGATGAATGGCGCAGACCGATTCCCACAAGGCAAAAATGGCTTGATTTCCCCCATGCTGAAATGCGTCGTGTCTCTAAATGGAAACCTTGTATTCTCTGGTTTCCTGCAAAAGCCAAACATATACTTTGTAAGGACAGCAGCGAAAACAGTTTCATGGTTTGTTACAAGTGCAATGTTTGTGCACAGTACAGATTAATTTGCCATGAAAATTTGACGGCAGCAAAAAATAGACTTCGGCCATGAAGAAGGACAGCAATTTAAAGCTTTTGTAGATGAACGCTTTAAAAGCCAGACCATGACAGATGTGACAAAACACAGGAGCTTAGCCCATTTTCAAACCGTCATCACTTTTGGAAAGTTAGCATCCCTGCAGAGACCACAGAACGTAAAGGTTCACACTCATCTCTGAAGGATTCACCTGCAAAGGTTACTCCAAGGTCCATGACCTTGCAAGCCAACTGTACGATATTTACAAAAGCGGCCACAAAATTGGCAAATTTAACACATCTTAATGAGATCAAATTACCTACTGATGGGGGGGGTATGGCAAAAGTTGAAGCTGCATTGAGCCTATTGATCCCCCCCCCAAACAAACGCAATATTTTATTGTCAGGGGACTTTGGCTATGTGTTGCTGATAGAATTTCCCCAAGGAAAAATAGTTGGGGACCCATTATCTACAAATGCAGCTGCCGACGGTCTGTTTACCCATAATGCCAGGAGTCTATCTCTCAATGAGGGTTTCTTACAAGTTTCCTTTAGGAAATGTTTAATAAAGAAATGCACAATTTTTCAAGGACTGCTTTACTCCTTTGAAGGACATAGTTACTGGCTTAAGTCTTGAACAGGCTCAATTTGGTAAATGAACACTCCAGCTCCGCGTGACACTGCTAGGTCTTCCTCTTTCCTGAATCTCACTGAGACGAGCTTGTGAATGGCCCCCCCGGGGGGGGGGGCCCGCCCCCCCCCCCATGAATAAACATTTGCACACACACTGAGCCAGGAGACGACGCGCAGGCAGAAGGCACGACCTCAGACTCGCGTCTAACGGGTGGCGAGGTGACGGCA
>JABFDZ020000103.1:1067916-1079886 GCA_019775955.2 Pollimyrus isidori
CCTACCTGGCTTCTGATGAGCCACAGCTGTTCTCAGGTAAATACCAGGAGCAGGTTTGGCTCATCAGAAGCCAAGTAGGATAGAAAACCTGCTGGATAGTGGCTCTCCAGGACCAGGGTTGGTGACCCCTGCTTTAGATCCATGCTGACGTGAGAAAAAAAAAATCCAATATTTTATTGGGTCTGAGAGACAGTGGTTTAGAGGAAGGCGCTTCTAAGGAGGCGGGATCACGGACGTAAAGCAGGGTCGCGACCTTTGGCTGAAAGCGCAGGTGTGGGGAGATTGGATGCGGGGGAACCTGACGGACTGCAGACTCCAAGTGTGTGTTAGGCACACAGGCGTAATGGATCCTAGAACTTTTATTATGACAGAACTCCGGGGAATTGAGGGGCACACATCCAGGCCGCTAATCTCACATTTCCCTTAGTGCCCTAGGTTTCCATTCGCATTCCTTCAGCTACGGCAGATAAGGCTAAAGGTTTAAAACAAATAATTAGCATCACAAGAGGAAGAGGTAGTGGACCAATTTCCTGTCGAAACAATAGGTTCCAGTCATCAAATAAAAGAAACTGACAATGTACATTGTTATCCATAATTTAGCATTTTTTAACAGACCACTAATCTTAAACTGCATAGGTTTATCCGCCGTGCTGTTTAGCAAGGAAATTTCACAGCACAGGACATAATACTTGGGGTTCACATACTACCGGACACAGTAATGCTGACCGCGTTCCTAGAAGTATTGCTGTTACTGGGCTAACACAGGACGTCATTCCTGAAATGGCCAGCAGGTGGGGGTGTTTTTTTGCGCACAGCACCTGACTCTCATCTTGGCGAGTTTCTTGGCTGCCCATGTGCATTGACTGGCTACTTATTGGCCGTTTTCGTTCCTTCTGCACGTGTGGTTCTAGAGACACTCACGGACACACTTGGGCAGAGTCTTGCTCCACCTGGGCCCAGCGGAGTCGTGGTTGTGGCAGGTTAGCAGGCTATTGCCAGATAGCATGTAGCCCTTGTTGCAGACGTACTGCACCGTGGAGCCCACCGTTAGCCGAGGTCCTGATGCTATCCGGCGGCTGTGCTCCACGTTGCCGGGGTCTGCACACAGCCTCACTGCGCACAGAGAAATAAGGATTTGTCAGAACCATATCCATGGATGTACTCAGTGTTGGGGAAGTTAGTCACAAAAGTAATCCTTTACAGCTTGAGGTGGA
The DNA here is from genome assembly GCA_019775955.2 of Pollimyrus isidori. Lineage (NCBI taxonomy): Eukaryota > Metazoa > Chordata > Actinopteri > Osteoglossiformes > Mormyridae > Pollimyrus > Pollimyrus isidori. Next base: position 1,069,131 of record JABFDZ020000103.1, read on the forward strand.
ACGTTTAGGTCCAGAAAATACAAGCCCGGTTCCCGGACCCCTGCCCTGCCATTGCCTCTTCCCTTTTTCCATTTTATCATTTAATTCTAAAATGCAGATTTTTTAAAGCAGATCCAACGAATGTTTTTGTCCTGGTTGCAGTGCTCCTCTTCACCAGTAGGGGGCCTCTGAGCCTTTTCTTTAGCGCAGGGAGACAGAGCGGCATATCAGCAAGTCACATTTCCACCAGAGTAATTAGCTCTGCCCAAGTGATTTACGGTTTTCCATTAATGTTTTTATTTTAAAAGTCTGCTTGTTAAATGTAGCGTAACTGTTGTTTTGACAGAAATTAGAATGGCAATGTTATAAAACACTCAAATGGAGGGAAAAAAGAGGACCCCCCCCTCAGAATTCCTTCCTTTAGCCTTGTCAGTCGCTATCACTTGCTTTCCACACCACCTCCCATCCTGTTCACTAGGATGCAGCAGTCTGGAAATACCAGCCAAGGGGGCTTGTAAGAAAGACCACTTACACCATACACAATCTCCATTATGAAATTGCCTTTTTTTAATATAAAATAGCTCTTTATACTGAGGTGTTCCTGCAAGGATATTGTGCATCCTGGCGTTCCTTGGGAGAGCGGTCACATGAAAGGAGCTTAACCTCCTCTCTCTAGATCATGTGCCTGATGGCGACACTTCAGCCACGGTGGTAAAGTACCCTGTGTAAATGCTACACGTGCCTCAAATTCCTGACCGTATCCCAGAATCCTCAGCGCTCCACACTTTACATCCTCAGTGTTAACCGCAGTGCTTTGTGGATCTCATCGTCAGCCCCCTCTTTACATGGATCCCGTTCGCCCCATCGCTAATCCTTCCTAGCCCATATCCCATGAGCCACCCCTTGCCCGCTGAGCCCACCCCCCTGCCTTCAAGACAGATAAGTTCCGGCATGGGACCCTGCCCTCCATGTCACAGAAATCAGGGGCACTTAACAGCCCTCTTAGCATGGGAACCGGAGCCGGTGTGGGGCCGCTTGTAGTGGAGAGAAGCCAGATGTCTAACAATGCTGGATGGAGGGTACGCCATATCGAATGGGAGCCTTGTGATTATGGCACAGTTACAGCCCTGCTGGTGCTGTGCGACCCCATGTGTCACTGTGCACATGTCAATCTGCCACCAAAGCGGCATCCGAGGATCATAATCAATGCGAACAGAATGGCGGGGAAAACGGGATTCGCGGAAAGCGGTCAGGCCTCCTCGAATTCGGGTTTAATGAAATGCTTTGTGTGCCTTCAGGCTTTCAACGACAGCCTAGGATGAATGAAGTGAAACAATGTCTAAGGCGGTAGGACCAATCCCTCAACCCCCCCCCCCCCCAACCCCCAGTTCTTTTGAATGACAAGCGGGGGAAATGGGACTTGTAGAAATAGTTCAACAAAGGCTCTCGTTGTGTTCGGGGACCAGGAATAAAATGCTGCCCAAGTGTGAATTGAAATGACGTCCTCGTCACTGCAGCCTGCCACAGAATTCAAATAATTACCCACAAGCCCCCTCTCTGTCCTTCAGTGTCCTTGGTTATGACTGTAAGGGAGAAGTGAAGCATTTGAAAGAGCCACATTGTTCCAAACCATGTTTTGCTCCTATAATTTCCTTGGTGGCGCAGTTGACTAAGGCTAAGGCATTGGCGACAGCGTCCGCGACGGGGGGCGGCACCGAGGGCAGCCCTCACCTCTCTCACAGCTGGGCAAGTCGCCACTCCACGTCAGGTCCCACTGGCACATGAGAATCTCCGTGCCCTGCAGCTCGAACCCGGGGTAGCACTGGTAGGTGACCACCGTGCCGTGTATGAGCTCGGGGTGGGAGGTGCTCTTCCAGCCGCTGCTGATCTCCGGCAGCTCGGGACACGTGTCGTTGCGGGGGACCTCTGTGGCGGTGACAGTCACGTGCGTGGGAGAGAAGAGGCAGCCGTGGAAAGATGGCATCAGAAGTGTTCTTAGTCAGGTCTGGCATGAAATTCCCATCCAGTGCTTCACCATCCCACGCCAAGATATAATTTACACCTAAAATATAGCAGTTTGACACATGCTATGAACGGTTATGACAAACTTATCGACAAAACATGACACCGCAATCAAGATTTTTTTTCCGAATCTTCATCCAGGCGGCGGCGCCCAATCAGTGCGGTGATGCAGGGTGGCTCTGCATCAAAGGGGCAGGGCTCCTGGTGGCTCAGCCACATGGGCCGTGCAGCCCTCCAGCACATCCTCTGCTTAACTTACCCTCCAGCTAATCAAAACGGTGGCTTTTTTTTTTTCGTTGTGCAGCAGCAAGGCTGCCAGGTGGCTTGTGCGGAGCCAGTCGGCGTCTCCGATCTGGCAGGGGGGCGCGCGGCGTGCGACAAACGTGGCTAATACAGACAAACGCGCGGCATAATTGTGTTTGCACTCCTGGTAGGTGCGCCTACGCAGGGCGGCTGGGCTTCCGCGCCGTGAATGGACTGATAAACACCTGCCCCTCCTCCCACCGAGCCCCCCGCTGGCTCTGCATTCTGCTCCTGTTTCTCACTCTCTCATCCCACACGGAATCACTTCACATTATCTAATATTCTCACCCGTTCTTTATTTTGCAACTCGGCGCCGGGCGCTCTCCTGACCGAACGTTTTGTCGCCGGTCCAGGGGACCCCGGCACAGAAAGCGGAGAACCAGAACCAGAACCAGAACCAGAACCAGAACCAGAACCAGAACTTCCCCCCCTGCCACAAAAGCCACCTTTTCCCACCTCCCACTCCCCACAAAGGGTCCCCAGCTCTTTTCCACCATGACCTCTGTGGCAATGGCAACTCCACCCTCCACACATCTCTACGATGAATCAATTTGCCCCCGCGCCCAATCAGTTTGTGGGGAATGTGTCAGCCGTGCTCTTGGTCGGCCCTGTGACAAGAGGGTAATTAAAAACGCTTCAGTTTTAATTAGCACTTTGGACAGTTCTACGCATAGCCCGGCCAGGAGGGGCCCTGTGGGTGATGTTCGGCAGTTCAGGCTGAGCTTCACCCCCGCCCACCTCCCCGTTCCCCCGATACGCCGTACCAAAGAAGTGTATGACGAATCCGTTGTGGTAGCCGAAGACGTTGGTGGCTGGGTCGGATTGGAACTGGATGATGACGTCAGCCATAGAGGTGTAGAGTTTGAAACGCGGCCGTGAGCCGGCGTACTGGCCCAGCACCTTAGTCGTCAGGTCGTCGCCGTCGTAGAAGGTCAGCACGTCGTTCTTGCCCACATGGAGACTACAAACAGAAGGCCGGCGGTTACCCTGCGCTCCTGAAAACAACCCAGCAGGCCGCCCGCCCCCATGACGAGAAACATGCACATGCTAAATGGACTTTGAACAGTATGTTTGCATGGAATATTTTCATAAGCCTGGAGTGATTTAACCCCCTACCCGCGCTTAGGGCCTGACGGACAGTCATGCGTAGCTGCCACCGCTGCGTAGCGGGTGCTGACGAGCTGCCGCTGCCCTAACCTCACTCCCCTGCGGCCTGCCTGAGCCACCCGCCTCCTCGCCAACATGCTGTTACCTACACAGGCCAATGAACGTGCTGCTGCCCCGCAGGCCTTCAAAAGAGGGAGCCCCAGGCAGCGGAGACATTTGGTGAAGGACAGAGACACACTGTAGAATTATTATTAACGGAACAGATCCACGTTCACGGGACATCCGTAAGCTGTCCATAATTTCTCTCTCCTTTTCTCCCCTTCTATTCCTCTTCACCTCTCTCCCACTCTTTTCCCTTCGATCGTCAACATCCAGCTAAATTTTACACCAGCTCCAAGGTATAAAACAGTGATTCCCAACCCTGCCCCTCGGGGACCTCCAGACAGGACATGTTTTTGTGCTCCTAGCTCTCAGTAGGGAGCAAAACTGTGAGGGAGCAAAAATATGGACCGTCTTGGAGTCCCCAAGGTCCAGGTTGGGAAACACTGGCCTAAAATACGCCCCCCTTTTGTCCTACCCCATCCAATATTTGGTCGATTCAACGAAAGAATTGCTTTCATCTTTTAAGGCCTGTCCTTTCATCGCAATCGGCAACTTCTTATTAAAGTGAGAATGAATGTTACACATACTCACAGTTCAGTCCGGCTCTTTTGTCAGTTATGCTAAACACAATCTCTAAACATCAAAAACATCATTCAGAGTGGGTACACAATGAACTGTTCTGCTGGGATATGAGTATCTGAGTTCTTGCTTATGAAGCTGCACTTTGAAGCCTTGAACTGTAAAAATTTACACAAAGCGTGTTAGCGGGTGTGTTTCACCAATGCAAGGGCCAATAAAATAATCCAAAATTATAACTCTCCATAGCTTAAAGCTCAGTGCAACATCCTACTTATCAAGTGTAGGAACAGTAGGAATATATTTTATGTTACTTTGATTTGACCCTAGCAGAACGGCATTTTTTTTTCCCATGTCAGGACACATGAACTTCCCAATGGCAAATGCATGGGGCATGAAATGTCATGAACCACTGGCGAGAAAAGGTTACGACATTGGCCTTAAAAATGACAAGAGGCAATAAGAATTTAAGGCTGCGCTTAGGTTTCGAGTTGTGTTCAGGGGTGGTGAGGCAATGCTGTATGTATATATATACATACACACACACACACACACACCACACACACACTGGAATTTTGGATCTGATCATGGCAGGTGGATTTTAAATAAAGGCTAGATGGCAATGAATGTTTAATATACCATTCTCCAGGACACAGACTCATAAATATGTTACTTCACAAACTGCACCTCTGCGATCTCCATTTAAAGGCAAGAGATGCCCGCAGTTCCGGACTGTTCTGTCACTGCTGAAAGCGAAAGCACTGGATTTCAGTGTGGTCCACCACAGAACTCAAGGGACCGATGATCTAAGGGGACCGCCACTGTCACAGACACACCAATTTCAGTTTTCAACACTGCCGAATTTTCAATAATAGCCCCCCCCCCTTCTGCAGAAGCCTAGTCTGGGAAACATAATAGAAAAATCTATTTCCATGTGCACAATGCTCCTTAAGGACACATGCCTCACTTTATATCTGTACGTGAGATAAAAAGCACACATACAGAAAACACATTGATCTTTATATAATACTGTAGTTTGCAATATTTGCAATACAGATGTTGGTAAGAGTACTATTTTCCCCATATACTGTTGTTCACAAGATGTTTCGCAGATCCACTATAAATCTTATTACACTTTGACGTAAAGCAATTAAGGAAATTAAGTTGTGTCCCATGCACTTTGCCTTGCTGTCTGGAGAGCCAAGGGAACTTCAAACAGGAACCTCTCGTTTCCATGGCAGCAAACCGTATTCTTATGGGAGTCCCTGTGGTGTCCTCACAGATTAACCAAGGAAGCCACCCTTGTTACCGTGGGCCCTGTCTAGGGCCCAGAGGTGCTCTGTCTCACGACCTGGCTGCCAAAAACCTACCCTGCATGCCTGGGGGGCTGTGTGGAAGAGGAATGGAGTGGGGAGGGCACTTCCAGCTGGTGAGGCCAGCGTAGCGGAGGTTTTCGCCAAATTCACAGCGACAGCCATAAAGCGGTTTTCTGCCTCACAAAAAGCCACAATCTCACTGCAGCAGCCCCATTATACGAATGCTACATAATATGTGTTCAGTAACATTACCAACACTTCACTTGAGGGGGCGCATATAATGTGGTATTAAGGTATTAATAAACCACTTAAATCTTAGTTACATACTAATCTCATATTCGTTCATTATTAATCAACCCTCGCGCATCTTTTATATTCAGCAATTACTATACATTGTTACCGTTTCAATTAATTCTGCAAATCTTTGTGAACTACTGAACGAACTTAATGAATAGCAGAAGTGAAATACTGTTCTCATGTTTGTTGATCAATAATGAATTGTGATGCATCTTTCATCCCAATCAGTTACTATATTTGTTTCTATATCTGTTAGTCCTGTAACCCTTTCTGAACTACTGAAGGTGCAATTAATGAGTAACGTGAAATATTGATCTCATGTTTGTTCATCACTAAGGATTCATGATGCCTGTTTTATATCAAATAGCTACTACACTTGTTCATGATTTGTACTTTAATAGTAACTGAGTCACTACTAAAGTATTTGTGCCCCTCAAAGTGTTACCGCAGTATCTGCTGTGCTGCTTGTTCTTCCTTTTAACCATCATAGGTAAAAATTAGCCACCTTAGCTCTTCATGACAACTGCTTGAAGTCCAATTCAAAACTGCATTCCTGCTCAAAATGTGGCGGGGGGGGGGGGGGAGAGGTGAGTGTAGGAAGTGCGGCGTCCAATTAAGCCAACAAAGACAGAGCGAAGCCATTCTGATCACGGGATGAACACAGGTACCTGCTGACCTTTTCACTGCAGTTACAGTGCAGTCACTGACCTTTTCACTGCAGTTGCAGTGCAGTCGCTGACCTTTCTGACCTTTTCACTGCAGTTACAGTGCAGTCGCTGACCTTTTCACTGCAGTTACAGTGCAGTCGCTGACCTTTCTGACCTTTTCACTGCAGTTACAGTGCAGTCGCTGACCTTTCTGACCTTTTCACTGCAGTTGCAGTGCAGTCGCTGACCTTTACACTGCAGTTACTGTGCAGTCACTTATCGATTCATTCCACTCAGCTGCCTCTTGCTTCATCCAAAAAGCTCAACAGAGGGAAACAAAAGCACGAAACACAGCCGCATGAAGCCACAAGCAACATCTGAAATGTTGGGAGGTCATTATGGTGTCTTCACGCTCTGGTCCGGGGGGTTTCAAGTCGCCCAGAGGATGAGCTCGCATTTCTGTCGCCCTGATTTAACTGAGAAGGTCTCTTGTGATGCAGTGCGTGACATCTGCTGATAAGATCAACGGCGTCTCCCATTCGTTGGCAGCCACTCGGCGTCATGTAATCAAAGAGGAGGCGAGGCACTGCCAGTGGGCATGTGTGTCTGACTGCGCCCACAAACAGCATTAACCTTTTTAAAAATGGTGCATCCAAGGGGGCATTTTCTTCTCCCTCTTCCCAAAGGAAAAAAAAAAATACAAAGAAAATGACATTTATTTAAAAAGCAAAAAATAAAGTGAAGAAAGCCAGAAAAAAAAAATCCTCCGCGCCCCTTCAGGGTCTCCGAGAACAGAAGATGTCAGTCACAGCAGGACTTTGTGCACCTGAAAACAGTCGTCATGAAGGTTTCAGAACTTCCTGGTGAGATGACTGAGGTCTACATGAAGAGTTTCCATCCTTATCTGCAAAGGACGCCCCCTTCCCCCTTCAACCCCACCCCCACCGAGGGAACCACAAGCGAGAACAATCCCTCCGTTTCCATCAATCGCCTGCCACAGAATTCAGTCGGCAGCTGAATTTACACGAATTTACATGAATTGTGATGGATGGACAACCCAGAGTCCGGCTGTTTATCGGTCACCACGAATCATCCCCCATGTAGCTCCTTTCATACAGATTAAACTACCTGACTGATCTGTCTCTTGGAAAATCCCATCCCTAATAGGTCCCACCGCACCTGACTGAGTGCGACTGCACTTTCCTCCAGACCAACGTGACGCCGATCCGCCTGCTCTCAGGATGGCAGATTTGGCTACAGGAAACGCAAGCTCAGCTCTGCCTCCTCCGGGTGCCCTAAGGGCCCAGGCCTGCGGGGTCGTGTGGATCTTTCCGGCCGGCAGCAGGAGTCTGCTCTGCTGAATCTGAGCTCGAAGACAGAGGGAGCTGCACAGCTGAAAGATGGTCTGACTCCCAGATCTTTCTGTGGATTATTCTCCCTCCACTTCTTCTAAGGACACTGCTGATTTTTTCCCCATGTGGTTTGAAAACTGAAGACGACAGTGGCCAAGCCCTGTTGCAAGTACACGAACTTGGGAACTTGGCCCACTCATTTCCCGAGTCCCACACCTCGGATTTAAGCTCCTTTCGAAGATCTGTATCACTAGGAAATCCATACTTTTCGCAAGTCATCCTCTGGGCGACTTTCGCAAGTCCATACTTTGGGCCAGCTGGAAGCTGCTGTTGAGTCGTCTCGTTTTCCGGCTCCTTGTTCTCCTCACCAGAGACTTGAGTGAGGTTGGGGACGACGGATGAAAGGCCACGACGCTGAAGGGTGACACGTAGAAACAGGCACGAGGATCCTTCCACAAGGCCTTGAAAGATCCAACTCTCTCCCTATGCTCTCAGTCTGCACTTCCGATTATGCGTCCTATGGGACGTCCATGTTTCTCTACCCTAAAACATACGACGCCAAGCATATATCTGTTTCTGTACAGAGGTCAAACGATTCAGCCTCTGTGAGAACAAGCAGGTCCCCCCCCACCAGGGTAGCCCTGACAGAGAACACAATTTCCCATGAGGCACAGGGAGGTAAACAACGATGATAGGACCACATGAGTTGATGTTTTCATGGCACGTGCCCATGTGTGTCAGAGCTGTAACCCATTTTGGGCGCGACCTCCTGGACTTTGGGAGATGAAATAAAAAAAGGATTGTTTCGTGAGGATGATGCAGGGACCATGGCCATTCTCCCTGTCTCTTGTTCGATCAAAAAAAAAAAAAAAAAAAGTCACAAATCAGTTGCTTGGAAAACTGTGAAATAAGATACACGGCGAATGAAATACAAGGTGTGGAAACTGCAATTCTCTCTCCTCCAGGATGTGCAGGGAAATCCTGAAGGGGGAAGAGTACAAAACTCCATATCGATCTGCGGCACGGATGCCGAACATACTGGCAAAAAAAATATGGAGGAAAAAATATGGAGGAAAAATATACAGTAAATCAGCCTCTTTCTTAGGACTCCACCCATACACGGATGATTAATCTATATTCTACTAAGACGCCGATAAAGCTTGCATAAACGCAAGGACGTACGTCGGTCCTTTTAGCTCACTCTCTCTTAAAAGGAATCAGAAGTACATCTCAGCTGCCAAGATGGTTCTGATGACATCACCGGCTGTGTCTGCTTTCCTGTACGTGGTTGTGATGAAGAAATCGCGTCCCGCCCAGTGTGCAGCCCGTGTTCAGGCAGTCTGCCGCACTATACGAAGGTAACTCCTATGCAGAGCTCAACATTTAATTGCCGCAGCGACATTGTGCCTTGAAGCAAAATCCCATTTTTCCACAGAATGAGACCCCCGTGTTCACTCATCTTTGCTCATCGGCGGTGTTTAGGATGCGCTGTGCAGTTAATAATGTGACTCGCTCCTTTTTTAATGAGAACAGTCAAGCTTGGGCGACTTTTTCTTCCAGAGCTGTACGATGTTGATTTCCTATAACGGCAGGTAAATACGGCCCAAAATTAATTCGATCGGGGGGTACTCCGTATAGGGCTCTGGCAGATTTTTTTGGTCATTTTCAGGCAATGAAGCAAAATTTGATTTTCCGTTTCAGCGGGTTCTTTCCTTAATTAAAATGTTAAATATTGGTTTTAAATAACGTTGCTGCTTTGGCTGGCTGCCTAGTCGGGGAGAGGGGTAGAGACTAATCTCCCAGCTAAACGCCCCCCCCCCCCACACCTCATGCCCACACTACCCCTAACCCAAGCAAGCTGCCAAAAACGTGTCCCAGGGAATTCGCTGACATTTTCCGGAAGAGTCCTCGTGATTTAAGTGTGGGGTTGTACCACTCTATTACAACCGCGCTTAACAATTTCCACACAAAGCAAATCAGAACACAAGGAGCACGTCTGTTCTAGCTTATATCTGCTCAAATCTACCACCATTTCAAATGTTTTAAGATAATATCATTTGCTATGTAATCCATGAAATGAGATTTGGGGCCTTGGCACGATTGGTTTTTATATAAGACGTGTTGTTGGGCGGATTATCACGCTCACAGATTGCCTTGCGATCAGTCATGAGTTGGCCACTAGAGGGTGGCCATAACCCCTGCAGAGAACCGACTCCGGTCGCGGCCCTGTTCGTTCCTTTGGATCGGAGGAGCGCGTGTCACATCGACATCTTCCCGCTCGTTGGCTCTCGCGGGCTGGATTGTGCTCAGACCCACCCACAGGTGCGCAGGCCGTCACCTGTACCACTCCCCCGACTTCCTGCAGCCAAGATGCAAGCCTAATCGGCAGCAGGCAAGCCCTTCTGTTCGGCCTAAATTCATTAATCAGCCACCAGTACGCACTGTGTTCTCTTGTAATTGCGAATGTGGCTACGGTGATGAATGATTATGGGAGAGTGAAAGCATTCTCATTACTGGGGTAAAGTGTTTTTAAATCCTTGTAATGATCCTCCAACGTGTGGCAGTTTCTGCAGCCATGCTGCTTCAACCTCTCCAGTCCTGTCGTCGGTCTTATTTCAGGTATATTCCTCCCGCTGGCGGCTGCGGCGATAGCGTCTCACAAGGCGCTGAAAGGTCAGTGTGGCTAAATAATAGGCCTGCCGGTATTACGGAACTCCAGAGTGAAACTCAGAGCTAAACAACATCACCACCAAAGCCGTAATTATCATATACAATTATTATAACCTTCGAGGGTAAGGAGGGTTATTGTGCGAGAAATGTTTAGCGCAACAAGGGATATTATATATAATGCATAATTACATAGAGTGCTTGAATAAAATGCTTGGATTATATGAAATGCTGGAAGGCAAAGCTCAGAATGCTGAGGCTACGTGCAGTGTTTAAAAGCTTGGAATATTCAGAGTACACAAAATGCTTGTACACAAAGGCTCGGAATGCTCGGACTTCACAGAGGCCGGGAGCGTCCAGATTAAACAGAACGGTTACACACAAAGGC
>JABFDZ020000103.1:1093237-1104988 GCA_019775955.2 Pollimyrus isidori
CACCCAAGTTGACAGTTTGAATTGTCACCCCCCGGTTTACAACTATAACTGCCCATAAACCCCCTCAAGAGTCGACAACTTTCAATAATGGCTTAGGCAGGTAGGGGTGCTGGCCGCTACTGGGTGAGGTGCAACGGACAGTAGTGCCACTCTTGCGTTAGTCATCCTCTCTGTCCCAGGGTACCAGTGGGAGCGACTGGCCTGAAGTGAGCTTCTTCCACGCTGGCAGACTTTAATAGCACAGAGGGAGGAGGTCAACATATGATATGGTGGGGGGGTGATGGGGGGGATCTGTTCCCATAGTCTCTCCAGTGGGAAAAAAAGTGCTCCTTTATGGAATCAATGAGCCAGCAAGCCAGCTCACAGACTCTCCCACTGTCATCCATTTCATTTATGGTTTATTACTGAAATATCGGCACAGCGGGGTCTGTGCCACTTGCAGTGATTGTTGCTACAGCATTATTACCACTGAGTTTCTTTTTCAATTATACTAATACGGAGGGGGGGGAGGGGTGTGCTCCAGCCCAGCTTAAATTCTGACCCGGTCCCCCGAGTGTTAAATCAGGGGCCATTCCATCGCAGCCTCGCAGTTTAATAGGCCATAAAGCGCAATTGTTTTGGTGTAGCGACTAATGATGCCACAAAGACCGGAGGCGGGGGGCCCGAGGGGGGCTGGGGCGGCAGTCAGGCTCTAAGGCAGCAGATGCTAATTTAATGTCCCCCCCCTTAATTGTCCCTCGGTGACTCAGGAATTCGCAGCGATGTTGGGGAGGAGATAAGCTCTGCGGACCTGATTGATATGGGCGGTATTGCGAGACCCAGGATAACCTCCTGGGATGAAACGCCATGGAAAGGGGGGGGGAACTCTTCTTTTGTTTTTTTTGCCAGCAGGTAGAACTAGATGCAAGCGAGAACTGGGGGCTCATTGCCTGGACAGCATACGGACATTCGCTGGAATTTCCCTGGGGCGTGAAGTCCTGAAACCCTTATTTTAGTGACGCCACAAGTGAACTAATGGTACTTTGCTTGAACGGAAGTGGAAGACAAGTAGGGTGACAAGCTCATGGCCTTTGCAGGAAGAATGGAGAGCTGGGCGATATGGGGAAAAAAATGATTTTCTATATTGACTGATATTGATAATTATTAATATTATAGTTTCACAGTGCTGCTCCAATAATATTAAAAATAACCCTATTCTGGCACATAGAATGAATACATTGAAATAAACAATATTAGTAAACAAATACTTATTTCCAACAAATTTTACTGTTTAAATACAAAATTCCCTTAAAATTATGAAAGGTTATTGATTTTCAAGTATTAAAAGAAACTTAAATGAAAACCATAGGCAAAACTTCATAATGTTGCATATATGTTAAAGGGCAAACATAAAATAAAGCAGGACAGAATTGACTGCAACAAGCATCTTCCTCTATTCTTGGTCTCTTAAAAGCATCTAAAACAAACAAAAACACTTATTCATAAAAATGCCAAATCATGGTTAGACTTTTTTGTCTGGCACTGCAAAACGTCACCACGTGTCACATGGTACAAAATCCTCGCGAGAGTAAGATGACTTGAGACAGACCGTGCAGCACACTCTGGAACCGCCTACGTGACGACACACCTTTGCCCTTATTGGCTGAAGATTTTAGTCACATGCATGATGTTTGTATCCCAGGCAGGTCCGATGCGTTATCTGCTATTTCTCCCGAAAAGCACATAAAGCAGTGAGAAATGGTTTTGTAGTTCATTTACCTGGTAAAATAAAGGTTAAATAAATTACACAAATGCTCAGTACGCGTAAGTTAGTGGTTTATTTATTGTTAGTTACTGTAATGTTGCGCTACTTTATTTGGCTTATTGTCCAGTCTGTGAAGAAGGCATTCAAGTAAGCATTGCATTGTACTCTGTACATGTCAATAATAACTCTGAATCCTTGAAATACATGTATTTGATCTTTTTTCTGGCAGCTATGTTTTTACACAAGGCCACTATACACAATAGTTTCAATTCTCTGCTAACAGTTTGTATCGGGAGTTGGTTATTGTAAAAGAAGTAATGTACATTGAGGTGATATAGGGAGGATGGGCATAATCACAACGTCGTCGGTGACTGGCTGTTGTGCTGGCGTAAACCTCTGTCCGATAGACCACCGAGTTGTCTGTCTCAGTGCATTCTCTAAAACGGAGCAAACTTGGTTGATTGAGTTTCATAGTCTGCGTGTATCATCGTGATCATCCTCATTTTTTTATCGATAAAAAAAACGAGATCGTTTTATCGCCCAGCACTACTTCTATGCAATTCAAAATGAGCGACTACCGGCTGTGTTCATGTTCTGGCCCTGCTAAGCCTATGAGGAGTGACTCCTGGTCCTGGTTCATTAAGCAAAACAGACAGGGGGCAAAATGAGGGCCCCATGGCCAAGGAGGAAGAAGCAATGGCAGTAATGCTTGGATCTAGGTCTTCCCTGCTCGATAACTAGGCTTGTAGGGGGTCTCTCAGCCTGGGGGCACCTTCTCCACAACTAGTTTCCATAACAGCATTTATTGAGCAGCTGACCATTCCAATTGAATGCTTAACCCAACCATATAAATATCAATACCTCACATCATGTAGGTAGTAAAGTTGCCCCCATTTAATTCACCTTTCCCAAGGACAGCGGTATCGATCCATCTTTGAGGGCGATGTTTCATTGGAAAACGGGCCAGACATCCAAATTCTGCGATTTACCGCAAACATGCTATTAGGCAAGCAACGCAACCGTCACTGGTAATCCAACTGGGGCTTTTAGCCATGGATAGCATGCTAAGCCTTCCTAGCAGGCCATGCATGGGAACGGATCGCGTTCTGCTCTTCCGAATGGCCCAATGAGGCTGCGGGGATGAACGAAACTACTCCCTGAAGAAGCATAGGCATTCGGGAGTCCTGCATATCCCCAGGACCTGAATCCACAGCGTCTAATCCAAGCGTAGCTATGCTAGCAGGACACTCATGGGCTAAGTGCTCCTTAAGGAGCAAAGCGCAGCAGAGTCCTGTCTTACTAACAGAGACGAATTGGCTATTAAACTCGCTGTATTTTACATGACCTGATGAAAAATACATCCCCTCCCTTTTCCACGCGTATTAATTATGCAGCGCAGAGGGGATTCGTTCCTGGCTGACTCGTCAGACACCGCTGGAGATAATTGTGCATGACGGGAGGCTTGCATGGTGAGGACACAGGCATGCAGGAAATCGCTTTCAATTTGTGATCAGATTTCATGCCGCCTCATGTTTACCCTCCCCCACCCCCCCCACACCCAGTCCAGCACGGGCAGTAGAATTAACAACTTAGTCAGTACACGAGTCACTGGACTCCAGAAAGCCCCTGAGTACACTAGCACCAGTGACAGCACCCCCTACTGTCAGATAAGGAACACAAGCTTAACCTTGTTCTTGGAGGTGGGTTTCAGCCAGTAACTTTTAACGAGAAATTTGGCTGGGATTTAATCTCTAATATTATCTAATTGATTTTAAAGTGAATGTATGACGTGACATGCAGTCCAATGGGGCTCTACTCTGGCACTGACAAATCTAGAGAGCTGTTCTACCAAATAAACACTAAAAATGTACTTCGTGTTTTTCTCATATTTGATACTTTCTCTTACGGCTTTGCTACTCTTTTGTCTTTCTTCAGTAACGTGACCTCAACGTTTTGTTTCAAGAATAATTTGGAAACTAGACAAATTGATGTGTAACGACACATTTGCTATTGCCTTTATCAGATGAGGATTTTCCGGAGTACATAAACATATAGCCTCTCAATTCTTCCCTGTCAATTACTCGGCAACATCACAAAATTAAACGATTACAAGAAATATTTTACATCATTAACGGTATACAGCCAGGCCATTTGTGCCTTTAATGGAGAGTCTGAAGTATAATTTAACAACACTGCCAATCCTGTGCAATAAACATACCCGAGCAAATGAAGCAATCAATCAATTCGGCTCGTCAACAAACTAATAATAAAATGTACAACTGATGTCACGAATTGGGGGGGGGGGGGTGTCGGAAAAACGCCACAACAGCTAAGTGAGACCTAATTTATATCAATCACAGAGAGGAACTGGGGGTAGAGGATTCGGATGGGTTAGAAAATAAAACTTGCCGTGCCAAATCAGTGACCTTCACAGCTACGGAGTGGTTGCTTGAAAAAAAATGCAACCCCCGCCCGCGGCAGTGGCGGGGGGTCAGCTAGACTACGCCCGGCCTCCCACTGCTGGCAGGTGCCCTCAAACAGGGGCTTGCAGAGGCGATTCAAAGAAGTGTGGGGGCCGTAGCCAAGAAAGAAACTCCAAGGGGGTCCTCAGCTCACCATTCCCCAATATGGTGAAATTTATTACAATTATTTTAGCATGAAGAATAAATTAATAATATCTTCAGAGATAACACTTTACTTGAAGGGGCATTAATAATATAGTATTATGCTATTACTTATGTGTTAATTAAACATAAACAAAGTCATATTTATACACTGATCTCATGTTAATTCATCATTAATGGGTTGTCATGCATGTTTTATCTCAGGCAGTTACTATATTTGTCACTGTATCTGTTAGTTCTGATCTCTTCGCAAGTAGTAACTATATTTGTTCATGTTTTGTACTTCAGTAGTAACTGAGTAATTACTAAGGATTTGTGTTCCAACAAGTAAAGTGCCGCTCACAAGTTCTTTATTTTCACTTCTGCATAAAACAAATAAAGCAGAAGTTGTCGTGAAATGTAGAATGCAATCGACCATCCTTGGAGGGGCCCGCCTAGCTTGGGGCCCAGATAATTGCTTGCCTTGCTGGTCCTGTCATCACCCCTCTGGGGTCTAGTCAGCCCCAGCACACTGGTATGGAGGAGCTAACGACTATTAATGTGGCTCTGTGGAGCTGAAGGATGGGCCAGCTGTTTACCTCTGATTAGCAGTGAATGTGTTAATCTGGGCCTGGTGTGGGTGTGTGTTTTTTCTTTTGCTATGATGAATTAGCCCTCGTAGGATCTCATCTCATACGGGGGGGTCTCATACTCTGCCAGGCTGTTACATGCAGGCTTTTCCTACAGCCTCCTCTGTTAGCTAATTAGCACCATAGTTTTGATAACTTTGACATTTTGGGGGGAAAAAATGCATGGTCAAATACTATGCCCTTTTTACTGTGTTTTCAGGAAATACAATATCCAAATGGTCTATTTTTTTAATACGTTGTTGCAAAGTAGTATGGATAATTGGGCCAATTAAGTCAGTGCAGTGAGTTCAAACAAGGCTCTGCAGATACCGAGGAGTTTTCAGAAGGGGTTCAGACTGAGATCACCGCCTGGCAATATTGGCTCAGAGTCCCACCCGTGGTTCATGAAAAAGAAGTTCTCCTAGATATTAGTGCAAGCAGGAGAGCAGGAGAGTTCCTGAAGGTTTACTGCAACGTGATAAGATTTAGATTGAGATTATAGAGGCCTCACAGAGGTGACTGTCTACTCTAATTTACAAACCTAATGTTTAGACCAGTGGTTCTCAACCTTTTTTGCACCGCTACCCAATTTTTACCAAGCCAGTTCAGTCATGACCCTATCAAGTATAGATTAATGATATCAAGCATGCAGTGCACTGTGCAATTTATGTCAATCAATACCTATCGCACAAATCTGATTGGATATACCAATGAATTTTAAATTAAGCATGTGTGGTTTGGCTTTGTGTATTGGTTGAGTGTTAACTAGTTCTGCGCTAAGCATTTGCAGACCCAAGGCCCATTTATATAGCCTAATTCTAGGATTGGGGCTGGGAAATCTGGTCGTGGATCAGCGTAGGAGCCTGCTGGTTTTAGAATGCCTACATTTCCATCTCTGCCTCGCTACCTTCTCTGTGCTTGCCTCGACCCAAATTGCAACCCATGGGTTGAGAATCACTGGTTTAGACAGCATGGATGCATCTGCAGGAGGTTAATGGCCTGACCATCCGACTTTCGCCATGTCCTCTGTAAACGTGTGTCACAGGGGGGTCAGCAAGAAATTTTGGGTCCCTTGAAAGCATTTCATACTCCCAACTCAGACCAATCTAATTATGTTCCAATTTTTTTAGGACTCTAGTCTCTTAGGGGCCCTTGGAAGCCTCCAGACATTTCCCCTCATATGCCGCCCTTGGTATGACACATAAAGCTGGCAACTGACATTCCTGGTTGACATACAGATAATTTGCCTGTCTAATGTTTACCAGGCAGTGATAACGGATTCCTTCACAAACCTGGCCTTCTATTGTGCATAGCTGGATGTCATCTGCACGCCTGGGTATAATTTATATACAGGGTTATCATATGAAGACCAATCTGATTAGCGCATGAGATCCAGAGGTTTCCGAACAGAATTCAATGGAGGCTGCACTGATAAAGTAATCAATCATGGCCCATGACAATTTTCATTGCATGCTTCACAGATACCAGAAGTCCACCTTAAAAACAGCGGAGATTCAACCCAAGGTAGTCAGTGAACTTAATTAACCCGGAAAAAAGTAATTTCTTCGCCACTGAGTACTGAATACTCTGTTAAACAGACCAAAATCACACACTTGAGTGAGTACTCAATACTCTAGTAAGCAGACCAAAATCACATATTCCAATAACTGATTTGCTGGTAAGCAAACTGAGTACCATGCATTTCTGTAACCGCCCTGAAGATCCATTTCCGGCCGCATCTGTTACAGACAAGTCAGCTGCGAGGCAAACACAGAAACTCGAGTGGGTTCATTTTCAGCATGCGTGGCACCATTTCCGTGGTAACAGAAATATTTCATTGACTTTGGCAGGGTAGTTAATCAATCCCAGTCATATTTATGTGCCACCAGCTGACTTGAATACCTTGTGGATCATTACATTTACGTCATTCACTTTCTGTACCATTTCAGTTCCATTAAAAACTGATTCGGTCTTCCGTTAATTAAGCAGAAATTGGCGCAGTCCGTTCCCCCGTGTTAATAAGAGGGATGTGCTCTTTAAGTCATTACTTTCCAATAATAGTTTAATAATTCATTACTAATGACAAATGGATAACTATTAACTGAGGAGAGGACAATATAACATGTTCTACCTGACAAGGGAAAAAAAATTAATAGGATCATTAATTTCTTGGAAGTTTGCGATTAATTTACCAGCACTTATTACGCTTTAATTAAAAGGATTAAGCAGAACCGAGGAAATCTAGAATGCCATTCAGTAAACTTAAAGCTGTTCTGAGTTAGGAGCTCAGTTGAGCTTCAACATAATCCTCAAAAAGGGGTCTCCACTCTTATTAAGCAAGCAAAGAAAATTAATTTAAACACACCCTGAAAAAGCGGAAATAAAAGTGGTATTCCTAGTGGGTAATAACTCATAAGAATAGGTTTTACCTGCTTGCACGGTTTATTAAACTAACTGGGACATTCTGTTCAGATGGTTTGTTTTAAATTCAGTGTGTCGGCGTCTAGGACTGGACTGGGATTAAAAATCGGCCCTTTGAGTTCCCCATGGCCCCACAGTATACTTGACTGGTTGGGAGGGGGACTGGAGAATATTTTACATATCCATCAGCCCCCCAGGACAATGCCAGTCTAGCACTGTCTGTGTCGAGCGAATAAAAATTTGATAGGTAAAACACATACAGTGAGTAAACAGAATATTATCTGAATCCTTCGCACAATCAAACTATGAATACATGAACTGCATTGGTCCGTTTATAGACTCGACGGTGTTTTTGGCTTCGCTATTCCGTATATCTGTCCACTACAATGCCTGCGATGGACCTCCTGCCAACCTGCTCAGAATGAACTGGGAGATGGATGGATGGGGAACTTTGTATAAGTATAATAAAAATAACAGTAATAAGATGAAACACTAAACCTACCAGGAAATAAAACTGAGGCTGATATAAAAAAAATGCAATTACAACTGAAATAATAACAACGATTTTTAAAAAAAACCTTGCTTAATGCAGGAGCATAACAGCCAAGAATATTGGCTA
Organism: Pollimyrus isidori; assembly: GCA_019775955.2. Taxonomy (NCBI): domain Eukaryota; kingdom Metazoa; phylum Chordata; class Actinopteri; order Osteoglossiformes; family Mormyridae; genus Pollimyrus; species Pollimyrus isidori. The sequence goes on from JABFDZ020000103.1 coordinate 1,101,254, forward strand.
GATTCACTGGTCTTCATTGTGGGATGTTCTGCTGTAGTGCCTTGGATAATCCATCCATCCATACCGGATTGTCCTCTGCGGGGTTGTGGAGGTCTGGAGCCTATCCCGGAAGCTACTGGCGCAGGGCAGGGAGCTTCTGCATGGTGCTGGTTGGGGTGGGGCTAGGAGCATGCTGTCATCGTCATACGACCTCCCCCCACTTGACAAGCTACCCCATGGCTCCCAGACCATTTCGATGAAAAGCTGTTGCTCGCCCCATCCTGAGAATATGGCCCTCCATTTCCTCTCACTCTCTCTTTCCCCCCCTGGGAGAGGATATGCCTGCATCGTGCTGTAAAATATACAGAGCCACTGCTCCCCGCGCGTTAGTCACTGCTGCAGGACAGACATTTCCTTTCAGGTGTAAACAGGGCTGCCAGCGCCGGTATATGAAATCACATGGATTTTCCTGAGCAGTGATCAATTCTCAGGAAGCATTATTGCGCTGTAATTAAAGTGTGCTGAAATTGAAAATATGTGCATGTGTGTGTAAGGTGTGGGGGGGGGGGCGAGAATATCTCAGCAGGAGAGGGAGGGTTCCTGCTTAAGTCACCTGTTCCTCATCTACAGGTACGTGTTTTTTTCCTCAGATTGACCCCAGAATGTCCTTCCTGTAATACTGTTTGACCCATTGTTTCTGGCAATCCTGTTCCACCCTCATAAAAATAGGATCCCCTACAGCAGCAAATCCCAACCCAGCAGACCCCCAGACAGTCCACATTTCTGCTCCCTCCCAGCTCCCTACCCACCTGTACCAGGTATCTGGGAGGGAGCAAAAATGTGGAGTGTCTGGGAGTCCACCAGGACCAGACTGGGAAACACTGTCTTACTGCATGAAGGCAGGGAACGCTGATCTGGCACGTCCCAGCATCACACACTAAAGGAGCGTCAGAGTGTGACCGTGCCCATGAGTTTGCCCGCTCGCACTGCCTTTCAGTGTGAATATAAGCAACAGCGTGTGAGGTTTATAGTAGGATTATCAGAAATGTTTCACACCTGCGAAAATATTGTTCTCTTGTCTGCCCGCGTGCGAGTTGAAACCCGCTAAACGCCACCGACAGGAAGGGGTTTTAAATCTCATAGGTGCCCGAGATTACTGTTTACCGCAAGACACTGCCTGACTTACCACGACAGGAAGCCTGTCAAATTGGTAGGTGACACACGAACGCAGGATAATCCCACCCACTGTGGGCCACGCCTCCTTTGCCTCAACACCACCCCTCATGCTTTTCACTCCTGGATCTGTCCTGTCAATCAAATCCCTAGAGACAACCTGATAGGTCACGGTCAGCCAAGAGCACTCCACCCACCCTCCACTCCATCAAGGGCATTGGATATGGCTTCAATGCCCCTGACATCCTGTCGCTCTCTTCCCAGGAAAGTGCCACATTCCTCCACCATCCCTCCACCCGCCCCTAGGCTGCATGTGGTCCAGCTGCCCCCTCTCATCACCTGTTTTAAGAGCCATTGACAGGTGACGCCATCCCCATTATCCCTGAGAGGAACAATGGAGGGGAGCCGAGTAGGTGATCAAATCTCTGTCAGCTTCATGTCCTCCTCTCCTGTTTTGAACACCCCTCATCTGCGGATAAGGTTAAGCACAATACCGTCCACGGTCCCCGGCACAAAGGAGGCAATAAGTAGGGGTGTATTTATTAGTGCCTTTAAGGCCAAGGCGTGTGCAGAAAGGACAACCTCCATAGATTCACGGCTACCTCTTCTCCATGTGTCAAAGTAAAGATATGTGGATCTAAAGCCCTTTAAATCCCCATTACCTTGTCATTCCATTCAGCACCAGGCATGTTTCCACGTCGTGCTATTTATGTCTGTATCCTTGGGGTAATCATTGTCTTTATAGATTTGCTTCGTACCTGGAGCCATTCATTTTTAATTGAAGGATCCCTGCTTTACCCATCAGCTGTCCTTCTTGCCTTCCTGTGTTATTCCCTCCCGCTGAACTACCCCTTATCTTTCTACCTTATTGATTTAGAGCCGCAACAAATGACGGACCCGTTAAGGAAATGAAGGCGAGGTGAGATTCCGAGCACGGTACGACCACGGAGAAAAACACCGCGGTAAGAGACTCTCACCGCGGTGATACGTCTCCATCTCGCCCAAGCGAGCAGCCACGAGCGCCGTGACAGTCTGACGGCTCCGTGAAAAGTTTGCATAATGAATTTATTCCAAAGCGTGCGGCTCACAGGTAATACAACGTTTAGGGACCTTTAGTAAATGATACTGGAAGTGGAGGGAAGGAAGATCTTCGTTAACCGACCGAAAGCCCCCCGTGATTTATTTAACATGAGTCGGCGCACTGTAGCTATTTGCCGCTAAGATCCGCACAAACAAGGGCGTACTGAGCCGAAGGGGAGGATGATGATGGCGTTTTTGCATGGCTGGAGCTTTTTAGTCAAACTACGTCATGGCCGGCTGTTTGTGTAAACAACGGAGACGGCTGTGCACTGCGGTTACGGGTGTTATTTCTGAAGTGTTTGTCGACGGTGACGGCTGGGAGGCTTCGAAGCCACCTAGGCCACAGCTGAAGGTGGCGTGTGGACCATTAAGGGGGAGGGGATAGGAAGGAAAATGGGAGATGCAGAGGGGATATTCTGAAGCTACCAAAATGATTTTAATCCTGGTCCTTCGCTCAAAGCTCCCCAGAGCGGCCAGCATTTTGTCCACCCACAGCCATGCAAGCATCCCTGGCATTTAAAAAACACACATGAGGCACGTGTGATGCCGACCGGTACCGGTCCAGTATCGATGCCAGGACACATTTGATTGGCTGGGCCCAGGTGGGGGGGGGGGAGCTTGTAGTGGGAGCATTACTAGTTACCGTGAAACAAGTGGCGAAGGTGCCGTCGATCAGGGGAGAGGCTGGGACAGATGTGGTCATGGTGCTGAGTCTATGATGGGGAGGCAGGGCAGGCATGTCAATGAAGTGTGTGGGGGTGGGTAGCAGAGTGCCTAGGGGGGCCACCGGCGGGGGCCCAGAGTCCCCGGTGGGGAGATGCGGAGGGGACAATGTAGTCAGATGTGCCTGTCAAGATACAGCCGTCAGAGTAAGTGACACTGGAACCTGCAGGGAGCGAGTGCTCATCCTCACCACGTCGGCCGCATGCCACCCACACGTCCGCAAGACTCCTCCCTGATTACTCAGCGCGACAGGAGCACTGGGGGCTGCATGGTCCACATGCAATACCAGACTGCAATTACAGACAGACGGCACTAGGGGGAGACAGAAGTACAATTTAGCATAGCTAACTGCACTCGACAAGCCAAATACTGAGCACTTCATAGATGCTATTAACTTATTTGACAGTGGACTGCTATGTAAATAACACCCAGTATGAGGTGCTGGTTCAGTAGTCCAAAGTCAACTTCAATATCCTTTGCCAAATGAAAGATAAAAATATGCTATACTGATTAACCACACAGTTGTGGTCCTCTAGCAGTTTTGATAGAAGGAGGAGAAGGTCAAGATCAAGTTCACATTTCCCCCACTGGTACCCCAAGGCTTCCCTGGCATAGTCCTAGCTCTGTGAGCTAACATCCTAGTACTAGCTGAAGTGAGCTAATGTCCTAGTACTAGCTAAAGGCTGTGAGCTAATGTCCAAGTACTAGCTAAAGGCTGTGAGCTAATGTCTAAGTACTAGCTAATTTCTGTGAGCTAATGTCCAAGTACTAGCTAAAGGC
>JABFDZ020000103.1:1133924-1151254 GCA_019775955.2 Pollimyrus isidori
CCCCCCCCCCCCCCCCCCCCCCCCCCCCCCCCCCCCCCCCCCCCCCCCCCCCCCCCCCCCCCCCCCCCCCGGGGCGTATGCAAGCTACCCGCTTGTCTACCTAAAACATCTAACCCACATTTTGCATCACACACAGTACACCGGTGTTCTTAAAAATCTGGAACTCGATTCCAAATCCGGGTCTTGTTTTCAGTTCTCCCGGGTAGTTAGTTTGATGTTTACTGATTCTGATTGGTCAGAGGCTTCACACCTGACTGGCAGATAAAGGAAGGCTGGAAAACCAGCAGGGCCCGGACCTCGAGGAGCGTGATTTGAATAACCCTGCTCTACACTGTACCCCCCTGGGTCCTAATGTAGGGCCACGCTCGGTTTCGGGGGTCCCTGCTAGACTCAGCTGTGTGACTAATGCTAGTCGTTTTCCGACCGGCGCCCACTGATCGACACCTTCGACGTTAAATGCGTCTGCCACGTTGATCGACACACTGCACAGCCAGACACCGGATAGTGACTAAGAGGAGCGTGCCAGTCCACCCGAGGGCTGCCTCCTGGCACCAGCTGTCAAAGGAGTGGGTGCTTATCCATACCAAAAACGCAACGATCGTAGTTGTGCCAACCTGTCTCTTAAGAATGAACTTGAGATGCCATGAATCATGGGATTGGCCTGTTGTGGCGACGATGCAACCAATGTATTCTTGATATTTGGGAACGGGGCAAGAATGACGTTCTGTGACTTATTATGTTTTTTTTTCCCTTACCATTCCCAGTACTTCTTCTTTTAGCACCGGAACTGGTCTTCAGCAATGGAAGATGGCGTAGAATGTGTACACGGGGGCACGAGTACGGTGTGGCATGCATGTTGAGAGGCACCCTGGCTGTTCCACTTTTGGGGAGCTTCAGGCAGGTACAGTGCTAGGGTTAGTTTGTACGCTTTTGTACATGTGTGTCACTAAGCTATCGCTTTGTGTCATGGCTGAAAGCTACACAGCTGTCTACACGAGGGCCGTCTCCTGGCACCAACTGTCAAAGGACTGAGTGCGTCCCGGTTTTCTAAAGCTTTCAGCAAGTGCGGTGCTATGCTTAGTTTTGCACATTTGTACATTCTGTACATGCACATTTTTGAACATTGCTCTGTGCTCTCTGCAAAGACCCAGCTCTGCCCTTAAATACAGCCTCTCAATCACCCTTTTGCTGCCCGCAGCCACGGCCCGATATTAGATGAATGCACGAGGCTGAGGGTAGATGCCTGCTGTTACAGGCACAAAACCCACCGCAAAGGGACTAGTATGTGTGGCTTCCGAAGGACCGTCTGTCACAGCGAGGACCCACTTGCTGTGAAAATTCCTTTGGTTGGGATGGCAAGCGTAGCCACGCGACATGGCAATTGGACGAAGAGTCACAGTTTATTTGGGCATGAGGATTTCAGTTATGGGGTTTATGAGGCGGGGGGGGGGGGCACACGGAGAGCACAAACTCAAGCAGCAAAGTTGCGCATTAAATTATCACAGACATGCATGGGTGCTGGTGTCTAATCCAGTTTTTCCCAATCCAGTCCTCGGGGAACCACAGACGGTCCAGGTTTTTGCTCCCTCCCGATTCAGTGGACTTTCTGCGGGTCCCCGAGGACCAGATTGGCCACTCAGTCTGGTTCACCTGAGGCCAAACCACAACGCACTAATTTAAATACAGTGATATATTTTGAAGGAATGACAGAGAAAGGTAGAAGTGATCGATCACAGATGCCAAATATTTCATCACTTCTTTTTGGCCTCAAAGAGGGCCCCCTTTCCTTCCATCCAAACCATCCCAGCTCAGCGAATGTACCCCCATCTATCTCGTCGACAGAGACAAAGCTGTGCTGCACCGAGATCTGTCGGCGCTTATTTAATCCCGCACACGGCCGATGCCCAGTGCAGCCGCTGGCTCTGTCTGCCTGTGTCTCCAGCTGCTGTAAATCACAACCCACCTCGCCTCCGACTCCAGGGCGCAGGTCCAGTCTCTCCAAAGCACCTGACTGCGTCTGTCATCTGTGACCTCTGTTAAATCCAACAAATTATCCAGATAAGCAAGGAATCCTGCTTTGAGGAACACCCCCCTGCTTACTGCTCAGACTTTGCTTACTAACAACCAACTTTCTCAACTCATCATAGTCATAAGGAAGACATTTCCTTGTAATGAACACTGATTGATAGCTTGTGATCTGCCAGTCGTTCCGCCAACTGTCACCTGACTGAAACTAAACGGATAATGGCTTTCTCGTAAGATGTTCGCATGGCAAAAGGTGGTAAGATACCCAAAAAGAGACACCATGACACATTTATTACCAGTGTGTACTCAGCAGCAGAGGTGGAAATTTCAGGTCCAGAAAGTACAAATCCGGACCATGATTTAGTTTCAACCAACCAGTTGAGCATAAGGACTCATAGTTACAGGGGACTCCACTGGTTGGTTGAAACAAAATCCTGGCCTGGATTTGTACTCTCTGGACCTGAGGTTTCAACCTCTGCTCAGAAGGTGAAGCAGCTGCTCCGGAGAGAAGCACATCTTCCCTCCCCATCCCCAGAATTTGGCTGAGACCCTAAAGGGCAGGCCGGGGAGGCATCCGCGTTCGAGCAAACAAGCATGCCGGACTTATCTTGCTCTTCCAGAGCGCAGCCGAACAGCCCCAGTCATTTTCAAAGTCACCCGTAGTAAATAGGGCACTCTCCAAATTTCCGGACTCCGGAAATCGCGGGGCTGCAATTAATTTTTTCGCTGCGGTTTTGCAGCCGCGCTTGAAAGGGCGGAGGGAACAATCAATTCCCACCTGCACATTCGGTAGCTGCATAAAAGCAGATTTCGGAACAAACTTATCGCAGTCACTTGTCTGTCATCCTTCCCTAAAGATTCCCATTTGCCTGCGGACGGGGTCTCGTTGTAAGGAGAGGGCCTGGATTGGAGATAACAGAAACAAAGCTTTGACTTCATTCGTTCCTCAATTTGGTCCCTATACCCATATATGCACAGCACACAGAAAATATCACACAGCTTAAGTACTGGCTATCTCTCTCTTTCTGCCCCTCCTCTCTCTAACAGGCTGCCCCCGTAGCACAGTACCTGCATCACTCCTGCATGTTTTACTCTTATCAGTCATCGGTGCTGGTGTCTGGGTGTGGTGTCGTCAGTTTAGGGAGCAAGGCGATCTACCAAACTCTAAGGCAGGGGTCTCCAACTCCGGTCCTGGAGAGCCACTATCCAGTAGGTTTTCTATCCTACCTGGCTTCTGACGAGCCACAGCTGTTCTCAGGTAAATACCAGGAGCAGGTGTGGCTCATCAGAAACCAAGTAGGATAGAAAACCTGCTGGATAGTGGCTCTCCAGGACCAGGGTTGGTGACCCCTGCTCTAAGGTTTAAAAGACCAGGTACACCTGCAGTGAACAGCGAATAACCAGCCACAAAGTGGGTGACTCAGTTGACATAAATGATTGGTTATCTCCCCTCAATTCCAGGCAGTGGGTGGAAAAAAAATAAAAATCTGGCGGCACTTCCATTCCATTGCCAACAGGGGGCGACTGAATGGCCTGTGAATTGTCCTGAAGTCAGGTCCCGCCTCTCACGCAGATTTATGGGGAACCAAGTCATTGTCTACTGGGCATAGTGACACACACGGCCGCGGCAACTAGCACAGCGCAGCATTTAGCCAGAAGATCTCGTAGCAGCACAAACTCCACCGCTGTCGACCCATCGCTAAGTACTCCACTTGCAACATGCACTGAGACACAGTCACATTATGTATTTCACAAGCACGCTGACGAGGAACATGGAATGGAGACAATTAGCCGACTTCATCATCTGTATCCTACTCACCGTATCCATTTAACTCTCACGTCTTCTTACCTTCACAGAAAAAAAGCTTCAGGATTTAGCCTCCAACGTCATACTGCTTCACAGGAAATCTGCAGCCTTTGTAAGGATAATGAATCAAAGCGACTATTTACTCTCCGACATCTATAGGCTGGCATGCCTGCAAATAACAGCTGGAACATCTGTTGGGCCTGCTCCGTTTCAGGGGGGAGCTGAATAGAGGTGACACCAGGGAGTTATTGCCATTTTAAACTGGCATGTAATCTGCACAGATTGCTCATGGCTGACAGAGGTGCTTCGGTGACAGGACAGAGGGTATTTGCTCCAATAGCAGCTCTTCCTCCTCAGTCTAGCATGATTCCACATAGAGAACGAGAGCCCTGCCGTTTTCCACTGCCACCATTTCCGAGTGACAGCATTAGCACTCGCTGCACCCCGGGGATTTTTCTAACACTTCTGCCAAGCCCTCACCCACGATTCCAGTGTGTGTGGTTGGCGACGGACGGATAGGGTTCAAGCCCGTGCTTAGGGAATGGAAAAAGTACTAGTGCAATTATTATGTCTCAGGCGATGTCCAGCCAGCATCACCAGCAAGCGCCCGATTAGGTGCTAATCCGTAGCTTTGATATCATCGCCTCAGGTTGACCTCTCTCTGGGGCATAGGTAATGTGGGAAATTTGTGCCACCACCCGTGTGTTCTGGGAGAAGAGTAGCTTGCAATTACATCTGCCCAAGACCAAACCAAATTCGTTTGATAGGCGTTTATTCTCTGCGCCTCAGGGAGAGTGACTGCATTACACCGTTGGCCTGTGAGAGACCGATACTCGCTAAAAGCCTCCATGTTTGTCCCTTAATGGCCGCTGTTTTTCTGAGATTAAAGGGAAACGGTCATTTGGAACCATTCCGCAGTTGGATAACTGTTGCTCCAGCAACTGCCAGTTCCCCATTCACGCAAAGCCGCCCGCAGCCTGGGAAAGCATCGCATCAAGAGGGCCACTGGCCAACGCGGTTGGATTACAAGCCACATCTCCGCAAAAGTGGAGGACGCGGTGCCACGGTTGGCCTCAAACACAGAGGTCACTTCGCGGGGATGGAACTGTCTGGTGGAGAATCACAGACGAGGAGGTAGCGAGAGGTGAGCCGAGGGGCAGCCGGGTGGGACACACAGCACAGTGTGCAACCCCACTGAGGCGGTCACATGACAGGCAGTGGTCACAACTACCAACAGAACCCTGTCTGTCATACAGATCATTAACAATGGGGGGGTATTTCACAGGGTGAAGTCGTTCCTTCACTTCACCTGTGCCCTATTACCAGTCATATACGATTCTGCTGTTTCCTGTCAACCGAAGAACACCTGTCGAGACTCTGAAGGCGAGATCTGCTTCTTTCTCTGTGCTTCCTGTGTGCTGACACTGCTGTCTGCCGCTAAGCCCATCTCCACTGCTATATCCAGATAAAATCCCGTTTCCTCCCTTCCAGCCCCACCCATCCTGTTCACTTTCCCACCAAAGTGTCACACAGTCGTGTTCTTGGGTGTTTGCCTAACAGATATCACAACTGAACGTGCTAAAAACAGAATATACATCTATACAAGAGAGCATACTGAACATGCAGGGGAAATTATTTTTATCAAACGCACTGCCGGACAAAGGTTTGAAAGTGATGTTAGGGATCAAATATCAGTTCATTTAATGTTATAATCGCCACCGAATGGAAAACAACACAAGGAACTGGATAACGCAGACCATAAATGCATCATATATACGACTAGGACCATCACATTATCTGCCAATTAAATATTTTTTCAGTCAGTCGGTTTGAAGTTGAGCCGCCTTTAATTAACTTAAGAGTTGCCTGAAAGACATTTTAATAGGAGGGCATTAAAGACTCGTAAACAAACAAAGAGGAGTGGACAGCTAATCCATAAGCTATTAATTAAGAGACGAATGCAGCGGATTCTCTAAATATCAGCCACTTTAAATTATTAAAATAAAGCGGACAATGGTGGTATTTATGTTGTTCTCTATGTTAACAAGCCGTTGGCAAAGAACAAGTTCTCCCTCTTTGACAACAATCCGAAGTACATTTATGTAATTTTTTTTCCCTAAATATATTAGGCCAGCCGTTTGGGGGTAGTTATAGGGGCACGGGGTATTTTGGTATTTTATTAGCGCCCCGAAGCAAGGAGGGGAAGTTGTGTGCGGAAACGGATGCTCTTTTTGGAGAGCTGTGTCCGTAGCCTGGTTGGGACGCGAACCCGCGGGCGCCGGGGTTCTTGCGAGTGGGAAGATTGTCTGATCCGAGTTATTCAACTTTTGGAAGGGGGAGGGGCACACTGACTCATCGGGGATGGGAAAAAAGATCGCTTTGCTTTAGACGCTAGTGGCTATGGTATCTCCCACGCTGCCAGCGCGTCCCACTGCCCGGTTTATCCAGGGCACAGACCTGCTGCGGCACCGTGTGTGTAAAATAATGACGGTGCCACCTGCTCCGATAGATAAGGGCCGGAGAGGCGCCTCCATTACAGACGCGGTGGGGACGCGTGTTTACACGCGGCACGAATGGCAGGTGCCCACGCTGACCTCACACGCATATACAAACCCACATGTAAACACTTACTCTGCCTCAAGTTGCCGCCATAAAACCACACCATGTTTTGTTTTTTTGTTTGGATTGATAGTTATCAAACGCCCGGTTTTTTTGGGTAATAGATTAAATAAAACATATTCAGCGTCTGTGGAAAACCGCGATGCCACCGTCAGGAAATCTCAAAGTCCTGTTTGTTCCAAGGAAGGATGCACAAGTGTTCCCCCCACCTGGAACCCTGTATTAATCCAGTGATCCCTTGAGGTCTGTTTTTCCTACATTTCAGCCACCTTCGCAGTGCAGCCAGGTTTGCCGCCGCCAGTATTATTATGGTGCCAAGAGGCATGTGCGCCTGGGCATTAAACATATTTACATTTTCCCGGCTTGGTACTCAAAGTGAAAATCCCTTAATAAATGCAGATTAAATTTGTTTTCCAAAGCCTGTTTCCCAATGAATCCGTAACGGGCAAAACCATGTAATATTAACACTTGGAACCTGCAGCTAGTAACTGGTGGTTTCTTATACATAAAACTAGTGTGTCATACTTTTATGGATGACCTCAAACAACGGACAAGACGACTATGACAGCAAATTATAAGACAGAACAATTACAAGAGCGAGTATTAGACCTCTGGGCATTCTCTTCTGAAAAGTACTGAAGAACATCTCCACAGCCTAAAAGTGCTTCTAAACACTTCAGTAAAAGTACCAGTTATGGTGCTTGGGGACCAAGGGAAGTGGAATGTTTTTCTTGATTGTGGCTGGTAGTGCCTTTTCTGATACTGACTGAGGTGGGATCCCATCAGCAAAAGGTTGTGTTTCAGACTTTATGTGGTTACTGAACTGATATGGGGCAAGCAACCAAAGTTCTAGATAATGCATAAGAGCATGAAGGAACTGGTTAAGTTATATAAGGAACTTGGGCTTCATACAGGGGCGGGGTCTCAGGGACACTGGCTCCAGCTAAAAGCTCATTGGTTGCCACAATGCCCTTTACCCTGTCACTCATTGGCTCAAAACATATTATTGGCTAACGATAAGGTCAGCCCCTCTGTATGAATTTTGGCCCTTCTTATGCTCCCTCTTGACCCTTGCCTGAATGAAGCCTGTGTATTCAATATCATTCTGAGTCATTGTGGAGGAACACGTCGAGGGAGAGGCGCTGACCTGAATCTCCACTCCGTAGCCCATGTAGACGGATATGGTGTAGGTGCAGTCCAGGCCGGGGTAGGACCATGCGTCAGGTTGTGCTGGCACCTCAATGTGGCCCTCTGGGGTGGTGAAGTTGGTGCTGCATGGAGCTGAAAAGACGAAGGCCGCTGTCAGGATGGCGTGTCCTCCCCGGAGTACCTGCTGCCCCCATCCACACCCGCGTACCACCCAGGTCCCATAATTCACTCTCATGTCCTTTTTGCTGTATCGGCAGGCTTTCTCAATCAATCCCTAGAATCACACTCGGTGACCATCTGGGGGCACTGTATGGGGGACGAGTTTGGAGAATTACTAGGGCCCCTGAACAGTTCTAAAAAAATTGGGAACGTAATTGGATCGGTATGGGTTGGGGTCCAATAAGATATGCTTTCATGGGGCCCAAAACCTGTATCAGTGCCCCAGGGGCCTTCGGTTATTTTACGGATGCCCTGAGATCTTTCCAGTCGACGGGCCCCTTAGCTAACCCTGTGGTGCTGGGTGGTGTCCCTAACCTCCCACGTCCTCCCCAGCACTTCCCTGCCCTGGCACTCTTTACAGCCAGCTCGCCGGCTTCTGGCTCCACCACTCCCTTGACTGGTGCCGGGAAGGGTCGGGGAGTGAGTCACAGGGTATGGCAGGCAGGAGACCTAAAGCGTACGTGTGCTCCATCCTAACGGAGGCCCGGGCCAGCTCGCCCACTCCATTCTGCCCCGACACCCGCCTCTGGAAGCCACTGCCAGTTTTTCCATCCTCGCTCTCAGAAGGGGCCTGGTGGGTAAACTACAAATTAAGTCGGGACACAGCTCCCTCCTGCTCTCAGAAATGCCACTTTTATTTCCCCTAACAAAAGGTGACTGAAGATCACAGGCTTCCAATCTCGCCTCCCCTGCTCCGTTCCAGGAGCACTTGATTGAGTGTGAGCGGAGCAGGAATACTGATGTAATAATTAATTTCGGGCCCGTGGCTGTTTAGATATGAAGGGGTATAAACAGACAAACGGGAAGCGGCCTATCGGAAGCGCGGCGGCGCTCAGGGAAGCTAAGCCCGCCCCGCTTTGCACAGCACGCAGGCTCGGATTTCTTCTGCCGACCACACAAACAAAGGGCTGGCACGATATCGGCAATTACCTCCAGTCACCGCGAATCCCCACACGGCCAGTGGGGGCTGCTGGACCTGATACACATTAGGCAGGCACTCGCCAGACCTTTCACGCTCTCCTATAGCAATGTGCTAACTATTTCTCTGGCAATTCACAGTACTGGCGCCATGGGGGCGTGCCCAAACAACCACCTATGCCCTCCCAATAATAAGCACCACTAGAACAAAAAAGACAACTTTTATCGCTGCCCCCCCCCCCCCCTTCCCCCCATGGCAATCTTGGGCACATCTGTCACATTTGTTCTAGCTATGACACTCAAATAAGATTCTTTTGTATTTCAATAGAAAAACACAGCTTTTCAAGACTACAAGTGTTTTTCCTGCCATACAAAAGAGATCGCCAACAGTGCTTTGTATATGTCTACCACGCCATTACTTAAAGACATATCCTTCAATATTTTAGCATAATTCAATCTCATAATTAAATAATTGAATATTACAGGCTATTGCAGTATATGTCTGCTGTTATTTATACTCTTTTGTATATCGTGTACAATATACTATTTACTTCATATTTGTATTGCATCCACTCTGGAAATCACATGTAACGCCATGACAACGCAACAATACTCTGAATCTCTGAATCTTAAACTCAGATTTCAGTTATTTTAGGGGAGGAGCATTTGGACGGCCAAACCTGGGGCCTGTGTAGTCGTGATGATGGTGGTGGTGATGATGGTGCTGGAAATCGTCTCGTGATCCACATCTCCTGCGGAGGATGACGTCACCGGAGTGACGGCACGGCGGGGGGCTGCCGTGGCGACCTTCGCCGCCGAGGTGGTCAGGGCCGAGGGACTGGCGGCAGCGTGGCCGGCTTCGCCGCTGCTGGGATGAGGGGCAGCGGAGGGGCGCAGGACAGGTGTGGTGAGGGAGTTGGTGGTCCATCCCTCCTCCAGCCTGCCGGTGGTTCTCCCACCGTGGTTCAGGAGTGCAGCTTGGGCAGCCAACCCAGGCAGGGTGGGGGAACTGGGGGCCACACTCACTGTAGGAGAGGTGGCTGGCCTGCCGGCCAAACTGTTGGCTGTGGCGGGGGAGTCTTGTGCCTTGGGTGGGGCCGTGTGGGTGGGCGGCTCCTTGCCAATGCGGGAGCTGGAGGACGGCTTGGTGGAGCCCCCTTCTGACCCCCCGTCACCCTCAAAAAAGTGCCTCTGGCCCCGGAAATCCTTCGTCAGCAGGGCCTCGGGAAGCAGGTACTCCTTCAAGAGCGAGTGGTGGTTGGGAATGTTGAGGGGAGGGGCGGTCGTAACCACGTGGACCTCTCTGTCCGTGTCATGGGTGGTGGGGACCAGGCCACGCCCCTCCTCTTTTTCCATGACATCCGCATCCAGAGTGACGGCGCCCCCCTCCTCAGCGAAGGAACCTGCCAAAAGATGGGGGGACACACGTGATCGCCGTCCACATAAACAGCTGGAAATCTCCCAGTTCTCTTTCATCCCATTAAGAACCACTCCGGAGCATTAAACGCGAAAAGTCAGAACTTGGTATAACTCGGAACCATTTCCAGATAGAGTTCACCTTGGGTTTTTGTGTCGAACATCTCTTTCTGCTCGTAAAGTGGGGGAGCATTGATCGGAAGCCGCTGTTGAAATACACAAGCTCTCAATCCCACTGTGATTAAAAAGCAATTTAAACACCGGGTTAAGCACCTTAGCCAATGAACAAAAGAAAAGCATAATGCCACAGTAGATGGATTAGAGCGAGAGACCTTTTCAAAGAGCCGGCCAGCGCGTGAAGCCAAACAGATAACCTGCCCCAAGATAATTGCTCATTTGAATACATCTTCTCCTCCCCCTTGCCAATTATTAAAAGTAAAGATTTAGCACGGAACCGCCTTAATTAGCAAATATGATAGCGGTACAGGAACATAAATATCTCCACCTGCACCTGGTAAGATAAAAATCAGAAGCCCTTCAGGGATCCGCGTCTTGGCAGGGGAAGTGCTGATTTCTCCCACAATGCCTCATTTCCGCTCTAATAGCAGTCTCTCAGCGTTAATAGCAATCTGCTTCAAACAACAGCGCTCACAGTACAAACACACTCCTCGGCAGGCAGCCCTTGCAGCAGGCAGCACAAATTGGTTAGTCCTTCAAAAAAAAAAAAAAGAGGGAAATAAAATCCCTGCAAAGGAAAAGATGATAGCTCAAACGACGCAGAACAGCGTTGCCTGGTTCCAGCCCCCCCTCCAAATTCCAATAGGGATATGGAGATGTTTTGTTTTTTTTTTTTGCTCTCACAAAGTGTCAACCGCGAACGTGGGTTTTCTTCCCTAGAGAGCTTTGTGAAATATTGACTCTGTGACTGGGATTAATTTGAATCTACATTCGACACGCCTACAAAAACGACGCGTTTCCACGTGCTTCTGACGTGCCCAGTGCCCCGCAGACGACCGTCATCATCAAGGTTTCATGTCGTTTCTAGACGGCGCATCGTGGTTAGATATAATTAAGATTTTAGTGCAGAAAACCCACTGGTATGGAGGACCCCCCGTCTGTTGGGCCTGGCAGTGGAACTGGAGCATTCCAGCTATTGTGATTCTCCTGGGTCGGCGGGGTCTAATTCGGAAAGCGGCGAGGAGACGCTTCAGAGCGCGTTCTCTCGACAAGTCGATGATGAATCGCCGACGATGGCGGCGGAACGCGGCTGCGAAATATCCCCGGAAAAACGTCTGTTGCCAAGCGTGAGCCTGCATCCTTGCAGATGAACGGCATTAGACCGGCGAGTCGAGTTGTGAAAGCAGAATCACGCCGGCGGTATCCAAGGCCAATAAAGGACGGTTTCCCCGGGATGCAAGTTCTAAAGGATGCAGTGACATTCAAGCAGATCTCTAATTTATTCTGGCCTTGAACATAACAGCACTTGTGAAGTGTGCAGATGGGAAAATTGGGAAAAAAGCAATAAAGGAAACATTGCAACAAAGGGTTTCAAAATAATAATAAAAAAAAGTATTTTCTAATATCCCACATCACGCCAGAGATGTCCCAGTTTGGGGTCTAACAGCACCACTGAAGCAAAAGCCCATTTTGAATGACAGTCGCAGAACAGCTCAGAGACGGCAGGTTCACAGACCGCTGCTTCCGGAAAGATCTAATTCTGACGTTCTCCGTTAGAGCCTCAGGAATATATACATATTGCTCTTCAGGCCATTTAGAAAGCAGGGTGTCAGTCCTTCACAAACCACCGACATGATCTGAGTTTTAAGTGACTTCAACTTGGGCAGAGGGCTTTGGGTTGTAGCCCGGAGAGTGAGAAACTTATAGGACTGAGCCTAATAATTTACCTTCTCCACCTGTGTGGGTCCCAGTCTCCACAAGGTCAAAGATTTCACGAGACAGGTCTGGCTCATCACATTAACATTTGTGGCACGGAGGTAAAGTTCCCTAATCAAACTCAACAGAAGCAGCGCAATCGCAGCCAAGGTCTCTTCTCAAAGTTCTACTCCTCCTTTTGACAGGCACTGAGGTGACAGTGCTTATGCCAGAACCAGTTAGCCTCCGATTACAGCTCCCTGATATCTGTTGTCAGTTCCCCTTATTAATCTGCAAAAGCAGAAGCCGAAGACTGATCATCCAGAAACTGTAAAGGACATCTGAGGAAAGCAGCTCTAAGAAGCAGACTTTGTGTGATGTGAGTAAAGCGCGTGACCAATTTCAGCCATTACAGAGAGGCAGACGAGGCAGTCTTGGGGCTTTTCTCGTACTAGTTACGCTCATCTTTACAGCCTTTATGATCTACAGTATGTCCTGTGCCTAAATAAGCAACACATCGACATTAATAAACTGTTATGTCAATAAATGTTAATAGATTCAGGGAAAGGCTTTACTTAGAATTTTCATAATGCATTTCAATGCAATCAACCATGCATGCATAAGCATAAATAAAGTATGCATGTCTCATTTAAGGTTTTACAAACATTTTACACAGGGCATGCCTCATTAATGAAGGTTCGGGAAAGGCAGAAGGAGCTTGATTGCATGGTATTTCTCACTCCCTGGATGAGCTGGCCTTGCCTCTGGTTATTTTACGGGGCCGGAAGTTCGGTGACATCATCACCGCAAGCCTTTCACTCTGCTAAGCCTTCTGGGAGATGGTCGGTCTACAGTTCGACGTCTTACTGGGAAAAAATGACCTACATTTACATCCGCTTTATCAAACACTTGATGACTAACTTTTTTACCTGTTCTGAACCTCACACTGCTCAGCATTAAAAGGCCTGGTATTCCTCTGGCTCACAAGTCGAGACGTGTGATATAAATCTCATTACGGCTCCCAGAATTAATCAGCGATTTTGGTGGATCGAGCTGAATAGGAGGATAACAAACCTTCCCCCCCCCACGAAGAGTCAGGTATTGCTCTAAAAAGTTGACTCCATTGGGGAAATGCTCAGAACAGCAGGAACCATCATTTTCCATGGTGCCAGCCAAACAAATGATGCAGTGTCAATATGGATTTGGACTGCGGCAAGAACACTGAATGCTGCTAGGCCTCAAAGGACCGCATACGTAAGCAGTCTGTACTGAATTTCATTAGAAGCCTACTACTGAACCGCTAATACAGTACATACTGTATGCATTAATGAGAACAGTAGGCAGGCACTCAGACGCACTACAGTTGTCATCTTGCATATTACCTGATCTGGATATTTACGTACTAGTGTCATAGCTTGGTCCTGTGAAAAGCCTGTCAACAAATAAAGTACATTTGATTTGAGTCAATGCCTGCAACAGCTTATTATGTCATAGTTAAGTCCATACAGAGATGGCATCTCCTATTGACAAAAGCTTCTGGGGAAAAAATTCTTCATCTTCATCTGTGGTTGCAGCTCCACTGACCCTGTGGGACAACGTAGCGTCCATTGGATGCACAGTCAGGAATTTTGCAGAATGTAGTATGTCACTTGGGTACCATTCACCTGCTGTCTCATCCATACTGAGGACTGGAACATACTGCTCACGTTGCATACTATATCTCGCGTACTACATATCAAACAAGTGTGCGATTTTGGACACATTCTCAGTCTGCGTTACCACATTCACTGGCCATGTGCAGATTCCTGGATGAGATATGTTCACCTCTGTCCCTAATCAGAAAATCACTTCAGTACTAGTTGATTAAACAAAGACACGGAGGCCTGAAATACTGAATCAGGATTTTTTGTTTACATATTAATGGTTGTGGCTTGAATAAAAGCCAGTGTGCTGGTACTTCAGAGTCCACCATGCGGCTCAGTAATTACTTTTTGAAGTTTTGTACTGTATTTTTACCCGAGTACCTGCTTTTCAAAATGGACACATCAACTTTGTCACTGAGCTTAAGACCGACTTCCCTTCAAAGAGCCAGACAAACAAAGCCCCCTTTTTGCCTCCAAAGTTATTTTCAGATCAAACACCTCCCGAGCTCCTGGGAACCAATCATGCCGAAAAGAACAAATGTGCTTGACTCCCACGCTCTCGCGAGGTTTGCGATGCCATCGCGGAGGCTGGCTCCAGGTTGGCGTCTGGAGGGCTGGAATTCTCATTAAGGGGCTGACGAAGACTGTAGCCCCCCCCCCACCTCTGAAGTCCACTGGGAGGGGGGGGGTTAGATTTCCAGAAGTCGTGCGAGTAAAGGAGGGCCGGTCGCCACTTCTCAAGACTCCTCGCAGGGGAATGTGCAAGTGAAAGTACGCCGTCGGCATGCTGGGAGGCCCTCGCTTAATGTCAGCATATTACATCTTCTCATTTGGCCCTGGCACTCATCAGAAGTGGCCGGGACTGGGGGCTATCAGCAGGGATGAAATTAATGCATAATAACAGGCATCGCTTTGATCCTATGGCGCCCCCTCCAGGTATGGAGGAGCTAGCCTGCATTTGTCAGGGAATTAAGGTAGATTAGAATTATTTCTCTTCCTATTCTTTTTCTGTGAGCTTTTCTATTTCCTTTTGGGGGTAACAAAAGCGGAGCTTTACGGCGGCCGTGACAAAGAGACGCCGTGAAATACGCCGGGACACGACCGGCTGTTTGCTTACCGCCCGCCACATCCCGCGGCACTCATTCCAACGTTGGGGAGCCTTATTGCAACCCCGTAAAAATGATTTACAGTTAGAATTTTAACTCTCCTCATCGGTGAGGAGTCTGGAGAGGGTACTGAAAGGTGGGGGGGGGGGATTTCTTCAGACTGCCCATCTTTAAAAGGAGGAGCAGGCTTGAGACAACTGGCCATTCATCCTGCTTAGCTGAGCACCACAAATGGTAAGCACGATGTCACGATGTCCTAATCGATGCTGCCATGCCGACAGACCCGAATCCAAGCTTGCTGCATGCGCAGGGGCCGCACGTTCGATTCCATTCTCCTCTCTCCTACCGTTCCTGTCACACCGGGCCCCGCCCGCATTTAAAGAAACGCCGCAACGCCCCTGGCACGCGCCCCAGGAATCCGCCAACCACCAGTGCCGAGACCTTTGTGCCGCCGCCATCAACGCCGGGGTGCAGTAATCTGCTGCGGCGGGTGTGCCGCGCCCCGCCAGGGCCCACGCGGCTCCGCGGCGCGAGAGAGCGCATGCTGCGCCGCCACATGCATGCATGCGCTCGGCTACAAAGAGAGCGCCCACAGCCTCGCAGTCAGCACACGGTGGTGGATTTAACTTCCACTTAGAAACCAGAACAAAAATGGGAATCGAGAGCTGAAGACGTTTGCAGCTGCCTCCAGAATATTTTGATTAGCCCGTCCTGCCCCTTGGACTGATCAGGAGGGTACTCCCGGGGAGGTGGAGATAGAGCAGGAGGGCAGGGTAGGGGGGGATTTAGGGGGGCAGAATGCCACCAACAGCTGGGTGCTGGAGAGAACAATCAATGCGCACGTGGCCTGCCACGCCTGGGGGTCTCTCTGTGGGGGACCACCGCTTCCAGTCCTGCAGTCGTCCCACGCTGTAGAGACATGGTCCTCCCCTTTAAGGCCATGACCCGTCCTCCACAGAGGCCACAAAGCAGGCAAAAGCAGGGTTCCAAACTCCCATATAAGCATACAAGACAGATAAAGAACCAGTCGATATTTTCAGCGTGGTAGCGGTGTGGTCACTTCACACCACCGGGGCTGGGAGGTGACATAGTCACATGACTTGCGAAGAGAGGACAGATTCTGACCCCCCGCCGACAACTCTGCATCGACACCCACTGAGGAGGCCAAGCAGCACGGCGAGAACCACAAAGCCATGACTTAGGATGAGGACGTGCAGTAACAGTGGCGACCACTCGTCTGCATCGCCACTCCCAGCCACTCGTCTGCATCGCCACTCCCAGCCACTCGTCTGCATCACCACTCCCAGCCACTCGTCTGCACTGCCCCCCCCCCCCCGATCGCTTCCATCAACGGCTGATGTTGAATGACACAGGGGGAGGATCTCAGAGCACCAAACTGCCTCTGGGACCTACTTTGATGTTTATCGTTCAGCTTTTCAAAGCTTGCTACAGAAAATTGGCTTATCGTGAACAACCCCCCCCCTCCCCCCCCCACAATTTCAATGCAAATATCCACTGGTGAAACTTCCACGGACCTCTGCACTGGGACACTGGGTTCAGATCATGGCTCTGAAAGGCAATTTTTTTTTTTTTTTTTAGAGAATAGCTCAGAAAATTCCAGAAATAATATCTGTGCGAAGGCGGGGAAAAAAATCCAGAAACAAGACCTTTCAGCAGAGATAAGATAGCTAATTTTCTACACTGCAACAAACATGTGTCCAAGTAGCTAAGGGTCGATTATCCCAAGTGTACACCATGAATTACTGACCACCCCACTATCATATTTTCAGCCAGACAGGCTCTGGGCCCGTGTTTTAGTGCTGGACAGCTGTCCGGCTCATGAATCACAGTTCGGCCTTTGCGCAGAGGCCAGCCCTGTGGCCGATTTATCTCCGACGATTCTTCCTCCCAAAAGAGTCACCCATCCAGACTGCTAATCAATAGCGGTCAGTCTGGAGATATCCGATTAAATATTCCCACGGGAACAATTAGGGTACAGACCAAAACGAAGAAAGACACTGACCCACCTCCTGGTCCATTGTGGCTTCCTCGTAACGAGGGCCGGCACTTAACTTCTTAACAAGTGATATTCCCAGTAGGGTGAAGGCAGCGAAAAAGGATGGCATGAAATGAAAGGGAAAGGGGAAAAAGAAGAACAGATTGAGTTCCTTTGATCTGACTTGTTTCCTTAGCTGTGCAGTCACGCGCTCACGTTTGGTATGTTACAAGGGTCCCATAATTAGTTGGGTTTGGATGGTGCTCCATTGGCCACATGCCCCTCGCTGATTCCAATTAAACTGGCTAAAGAACTGGCGCGAGCCCTCACTGCCAACCTCATCATTTCCATGGCGGAGGATTATCTCACAGCGCACAGGCTTTCGCACGTGCCCGCCTTCGGCCGCTCCCGCGTTCCTCTGCTCCCAGTCCACCGTACCGAGCCCACGCTGCACCTGCTGTGAATTCATAGCGCCGACATAACAGTGTTTGCCGGCATCGGGGGGGGGGGGGGGGGAAAAAAAAAGGAAAAAACAACTCCCGCACGTGTGCCTAACACTG
>JABFDZ020000103.1:1223255-1234261 GCA_019775955.2 Pollimyrus isidori
GGGGTTGGAAGGTGGGGTGCGAGATATCACTTATCATAAGAGCCCCATAATGATGAGCATAATCCTCAAATCTTCCTCTTCGCTCTTTGTAGTTAATGCGTGTGTACGATTGGCTCAGACCGGAGGATTTTGGGAATCGACCTCACGCCATACGCCCGCTCCCTCGGAGTAAAGCCCATCGCTGCAATACTAATCTCAGACGATGGAAATCTCATTTTCGCGCATGTGCCTTGTTGTTTTGGGATGGAAATAATTTTACCCGCCATGACCTACAAAGTAGAAGAAGTCAAACAGGAAAATTGAAATCAATTCCACCACATTTTCATCCAAATGCCCGTCTGTGCTTCCAAATGGATTCTACTCATTACAGTAATAAATTAAAGCTCTCAAAATCCACAAGCTCTAGAGACCCCAAAACAAAAACCAAACCTTCTTTTCTTGCCCATCGCATGTGTCTTTGTTTGGCGTGTGTTATCTTTAGCAGAGCCCACTGACCAATGAGTCAAGTAACCATCAAATGCAAAGGAAACTCGCTAATTCTTTGAAAGAGCTGCTCGATACATTAAACAGTATGAATATCCTGTCACCGAGTTCCTGCACAATATTCTTTTTTTTATAAAAAAAAAAGCCGAGATAAGGGTTAGCCATTAAGCAGCAGGTTTCCCAGAACATTACATGACAATCTTTAAAGTTCCATAAAGTCGAGCACAAACGGAGTAAATCAAATAGCAGTCGGCGACGTATTCAACGGATGACTGACTGTCCAGTAGGAAATGAACCAGTATGATGCAGAAGATCCCGACCTTGAAGTGAAAGATCTGACGATGGAATGGGAACTGAATCTCTGTGGAAAGTTCCAAACAGGCCACAAATGTCCATGTGAATCTTGCCAATGACCTTTCCCTAAGGAAATCAGGTTGACCTGAGGCGGTATTCTGGGTGGAAAGCACCTCCTAAATAATTATTACAGATCATTTTATACAGCATCTTCAGGCCAGAGGCAAGTGCAGGCTAGCAAAGGAAAAAGAATCGGAACTGTGTTGAAATTAGACTTGTTCAATTAGGCGGTCTGCCACATTCTGGCTTTTGCCAGAGATTTATGCCTGTATTCATTTGGCTGAAATCGATTCCAGTACCAAGTGATTGACAATATGTTCATTGTGGAAAAACCCTCCACTCCCCACCCCACCACCACCACCCAACATGCTCACACACACGCAATTCGCTACACTCATCAACTCCCCCCTTGAACAGTGGCTGGGTTTCCTCTCTTGGGGGAGTAATTGATTATTCTAGAATTGATAGTGACTAGGATATATCAACCACAGAAAAATTAAGAAGGTCTAACGGGAGTCTTTATTGCTTTTTTTTTCCCCCCATCCCCCCATCAAATTTCCATGCAGACTATACTCCTTACAACACATCTGATCCTCTGTGAATTTTAATAGTGACTGGGTGGCTCTCCTCTCTGGAAAATTGGTTATCTGGCTGTATGCGTTTCCATTGTCTCCCCGTAGCCTGTGGGTCCTCCTCACAATCTCTGAATGTCATCGTAACGCCCCCGCCAACAGATTAAATTCCAGGGACTACACGGCATGCTGTCCATGCTGAGTGGGGCCAGCAAAAGGCCCGGTCCCATCTCTGGCCAACTTGCGCTGGCTGGCTGGAAGCTGCAAGCAGCCGGAGACGATCCGTCAAGAGAAGGCGCCACCCGTACTTCCACCCACCATTCCGACTGGTCAACAGAGGGCCATCCATCAACATCCTGGTCCGGACAGTAGTATGGACGACATGTGCTGGGTAACCAACACAGAACATCAATTTGGACCCTAACTGGTCTTTGGTGGACCGGTAGACTCAATCCCTGAGCTCATAGATCATTCAGCCCCCCCCCCTCCCCAATTTTCATCTCTGCATTTCACTCTACTGACATCCTTTTCACGGGTTCTCATAAATACTACAATACAGGACAAGTGGACAAGTACAGGGAAGAGGAGCAAATCGGCATGAGGTGGAATCTGAGTTTGAGGTACAGTTAAATTGTGTAGTGGAGGTATAGGTCAGGGCCTGGTGTTCTGGGATTTCTTTACCCTGTCAGCATTTAATGACAGGCCAGGTTTAGTAACTGAGTGTAACCGAGCTGGGTGCTCCACATGCAACCTGATTGGCCGAGGGCATCCCTGCATGCGGGCCGAGGTAGCAATTCCAAGGCACCGGGGCAATCCCCAGCCGCAGATGCCCCGCTGGGGTCCATTCTACGTCTAAGTGACAATCGATCCAAACTCAAAGCCACCTTGACAACTCTGCCATCGTGTCACCGTGACTCACCTTAATGACAACATGCCACAGTGTGCCTCAAGTATCTAACCAATCGCTGGCAAGGCACCTCATGGGACACTGCTGACAAATTCAAACAACACGTTTTTGCTATACATTTATTTTCCAGTTGTTTTTACCCCCAAAGGGACAGCCGATGTCCCTGGAGCAATTAAGCGGCCTTGATCAAGGGCCTACCAGTGACATCACTCTGCCAGCAATGGAATTTGAACCGGTGACCTTCCAATTACAAACCAGTTCAGGCCTGCAGAGCCACACACTGTTGGTTTTTGCTTATCTGCACACATATTTTACTATTATTTTTCAAAACTGCATTTTGGGGAAGCGTCCTACCAGCTTGTTGCAGCATCATAAATACTATGGAAAAATGCATAACCTCTAAAAATAAAGCACCACAAACTGATAGAACCACTCCACTAGACTAATCTTCCTTGTATTTGCTCTATACGCTCGACGTAATTCCATTCATATTATGTGCTTTGTATTCCATTCTCTGCTTTGCTTGCTTAATACAATCTCTCTGTAAACCTTCCACCATAGACTAAGAAGTGTTCATTTTTTTATACAATCACAAATAAGGACAGAGAGTTCGCCTTCCACTTTCATTTGTATTTTTTTTCCCCTGCACACACCCATCAGCAGAAAAAATAGGCGTCTGCTTCAGTTGTGTTTTTGCTGTCACAAGAGCCCAGATCCTGCTATAATTCCCTATTTCCAAGACGCGCAATTCAGCTAAATCTGTGATTCGACAATGATATTATTATTGAAATAACCTTTAAGTGCATTTCATCACTAGCTAAAGAGGGCCGTGCAT
Organism: Pollimyrus isidori; assembly: GCA_019775955.2. Lineage (NCBI taxonomy): Eukaryota > Metazoa > Chordata > Actinopteri > Osteoglossiformes > Mormyridae > Pollimyrus > Pollimyrus isidori. The sequence goes on from JABFDZ020000103.1 coordinate 1,226,407, forward strand.
TTATTAAGTGTATTGTATTACGAGTCCTTTCCCCATTACAAAGCTGTACCACCAATTGCCTTCGACCGGACTAGCTTTACGTGTCTCATGATTGGTTAAATCCTACCCTGCCATTCAGCTGAGAACAGAGAGACAGCAGCCTTTTGCGTAGTGCTGCATATAAAACTGTCCTCACCATTTCCTAGTAAATATTGCAAGCTTGGAATAAAATTAAGCGACCCAATCATTTACCTCCATTTCACCAGGGATTCCTCAAGCGGGACCTACAATCACCATCAGTCTGAAATAAATCGTACGATCCAGTCCACAGCATCTCATATTTCAGACCTTCATATCTAGCTGTTTTATATAACTTTTGAATTAAAAATTCTATGTTTTCTTTTTTTAAAAAAAAAGAAACAGCCTAGGGGGGATTGCTAGTTAGGTTACTTTTAATTTAGTGAACACTTCTAAATTTATCCGGTCCGCATCTTCCTTAAGATTTATGGCTGCTGTTTCATATTTGGATGCCACACCAATGGGATAAATTATAGGTGTAACAACAACTTGTTTTAAATAGGCTTCCCTTATGACTGGTGCTGTTCTGGGTGTACTGGAAACTATAAACCCAGGCTCCTGTGTCCCCTTTCAGCCTGACCTTATAGTGGTAAAGCAGCATTGCTGGGAAATGCATTTTAATTTTTAATATTATATATAACATAAGAATATAGGGATAATATTATATGTAATATAGATAATGTAATTTATCATATTATATATCATATAGAGATATGTGCTGATATGTGCTTGTGCACATTGATATGAATATAAGTGTGAACAGAAACTCATCCGTGATCAAGGATACCTAAAATTAGAGAGGGTGTTTGGCAAAGTCTGCAGATAGAACAGAAGAATCTCTGTTAGTTTTATCATCTTGGCAAAAATAGAATCTGGTATTTTTAACCAGAGAAGGTCATAATGGCAGGGAAATATCGCAAAGTTTCTGTCCCTGTCATCTGGGAAAAACGACGACAAACTGATGATGATGAACTGCAAACAAAACACGGCCTTTCAGAATATCCTCAAAGCGGAGAAAAGCTGCTGAAATTCCAGCAACAGGGTCAATGGGTTTATTTGCCTGAGGCTGTCATCTTGCATATGCTGTCAATAGGCAGCATGACTCTACACGTTATGGAAAGTGCCTCAAAGTGGGCAGACATTGCAGGAGGAAGACAGGAAGGTTTCATCTGTAAAGATAGACAGATAGACATCCATATGTTCTCCATCCGATTGTTCATTTTAACAGCTTGTTTTTTAAGGTCTACAGATAATTCAATTGCAGTCAGTGTCTATTCATTTTCCCCCTTGCATTGTTGTTTGTATTCAAAATTTGGAGAACATGAGTTGAATTTGATATAAAAAGCAAACACTTTTTTAGACAGCGTGTAGTTAGAGTATGGAATAGTCTTCCGGTTCATGTAGAGGTTGACTTGACCTGACTTCTCCGGGTCTGCATCATGGGGCAGGTCTGGAGCCTCTCCCAGGCAGCACAGGGGACAACGCATAGGTGGACTCTAGACAGGATGTCAGTCTGTCACAGGACCAATCAATATTCTACAGTATATCAGTGTTTCTCAATCCCATCCTCCCTCCCCTCCCTCTCAGGGAGCAAAAATCTGGACTGTCTGTGGGTCCCTGAGGACAGGATTGGGAAAGACTGTTCCATATAATACATAATAACTCAATCAACAACCTTAATACTATCCATCTTCCTGGAGTCTGTCTCAGGAGGCCCAGGGGAAAATGCAGGGAGCCTGGAGGGCGTGGAATCCCTGTGCATCAGTACCATGATAATCTCAGTACATATCACACAGCAGTACATCACCCTGTTAAAGGCTCGCTGCTGCAGAGCAATGCACAGACCCACCTGGACCCATCAGCCATCTGATGCTCCGTCAGTTAATAAGAGTGACTTGTACCAGTATCTGCTATTGTCTTGAACGGTGTTTGCCAATCCGCTCCTCGGGGACCCATCAGACAGTCCACGTTTTTGCTCCCTCCCAGCTCCCGGAGGAAGCAGAAATGTGTGAAGTCTGGCAGGAGCTCGAAGGAAGCAAAAACCAGACCAGACTGGGAAACACTGGTCTAGGAGACGACAAGCGTGCTCCGGCAGTCAGTACTGACTCCCTCCCCTGGTGCGTCACTGCCATTGCTGCGAATATATCCTCAATATCCACATTTTCCCCAGTCGTTTTAGAGAATTGGGCATCTTTTTCTGAAGACTCAAGCGTCCTTAAAGTTGCCTAGAAAGGGGGCTAGGCTGCTGGCTCAACCCATCCCTCTCAGGGGCGACAAAGAAACACGACGGCGCTTTCATCCAGAAAGCTGCCGCTTTGAGACGGCCACCTTCCGCCTGCATGGATTCCATGGCGGCTGGAAATTCATAAATCAGCCTATTGACCTTCACCCCTGCTTCTGACACAGCAGTACGATGTCATCAATCTGCGACGGCTCCCGCCTCTGAGCCGACGGCCGCCCCCGGTCCCGATTGATGGATCCGCACATTAGTTAGAGTGCCTTCCAAGGCATGTCAGCAATAAAGTGCAGTGCTGGAGGTAGAGCACCACTGATGGAAGGTGACTGGCAAAGACAGGGTAGCCAAAAATCCCCAGGGGTCAAAGGTCAGAATAATACGGTAATGCAGGATCGATCCTGTCCATTCTGCTTAGGACACTCTCATGTGAGCAAATGAAACACTACCTGTATAGAAAATATCACAGGCAGAAAAGCCTTTCAGGGAATATAACAATGTGCATTACACCGATGTAATCCTTTTTGTCCAATATTAACTGACAAATGTTCAATATTCAGGCGCCTACAATGTCTATGAATATGAATATCACGCTTGTAAAAGAAAATGTCTCAAATAAATAGACATGAAATTCCGGCAGCTGAGCCAACGGAGGTACCCAAGTCCTCCTTACACTACTCACCACAACATTTTAAATCCCACGCTTGACTACGCAAATGAAAAATGTTAAAAGTTTCGGAAATACGTATTACACACCATATCTTCTCGCGTTCAAACTGTGGGTGGTGAGGAAGGATCAACAATAACTGGCCTGTTGGACTAAAATACATAAAAAATCTGCAGAATAGATACATTTAGCTTTGCAAGCGGCGTATTCACAAATATCATGATAATGAAGTTTGCCCATGATACTATTTTCGTGTTGTTCGCCAGCGGAATTCCCGGAATTGCTGTGTACGAGAGAAGCCATAATATACTTAAAGACGTATTCTTCTTTTCAGGAAGCCCTGATGATCGTGATTAGGTGTCTTGGTGAATACGGCTGTATGCATTATAATTGGGAATTAAATGCGAACGCTTGACATCCGACATTAATTATCTTTTTTTAGCGACGAAGGGAAGAAAGGGCGGCCAAGTTTAAGGAAACGAAGACAAATGTCAGTACATTGTTTTATCATTGCTTCCTCACAAGGTAAGTTTCTCAGATTCCATCTGCGCTCGGACCTCCTGGGTGCAAACAAATCTACTATTATTCCTCCCGTGACAAAAAACGCGATCTCCTTTTATTAAAAATAGAATAAACAATAGCATCAGTATACGTCAATACTAAAAACAAGAATCATACAAAATAAAAAATTTAAAAGTGATTGTAATCTTTTACAGTTCCAAATGATGAAGCGAAAAGCATTTGTCGTTTCACAGTATATGAAGGTCTGAGGTTTACTCTAAGTAAACGATGCGCATCGCGTATAGAAATTACACGCGATAAAATTACAGACGTTCTGTAACCTCTGAATTGGGACCAATTCGATTTTAATGGGCAGTAGTAAAACATTAGGGGCTGGATTTCTACCGGCTGTCACGTTTGTTAATTCATCAGTTTGATTGCACACGTTTCCAATGAATGCCAGTTCCTGTGAATATGGAAAACAAAAAACAGCTGTCTTATGCCAGTTTAAGGCTCAGAGAGGAACTTCCGTGACCCCAAGAGATCCATCAAAAGACTTGGGAAAGAAACCGAACCGGTCAATCTAGGGTTGTTAATGATTAGATTTTTGATCTAACTGCACCCCCAGAAAAAAAGAAAATACTATCTGCCTGCTCCTTTCCTCCCCACTTAACTATGTACTTGGTTTTAAAGAGAACAGATTTAGTTTTTTTGCGATGATCACTCTATTCTTACATCATCATCGTCGTCGTCTACATTATTATCATTACTATTATTATTAAGGTAATATACAACGTCTACTTCACGCAAAAAGTTGATTTCCTTTAAAGCTTTCATATAAGAATAAGAATTTTAACTGCCATAAAAAAACTTCATTATTCCAGGTTTTACTGTACATACTGCTGATGTAGACCTGTTGAACTAAAGTTTTTCCCCGTTGTCGTCGACAACAGTACTTCTGAATACAGCACCAGGTAAAAATTCTAAACGATAGGGTTATATATGAAACCCATATTTGAAAGAACTGTGGCACAAGCATTAGGTGAGGCTAAATAGTATCAAAGTAAGGAACGTTTAAAAAACGTCCGTAGACATATTAAATGCGGGATAGAGAGAGCGTTTTAAAGACGTGTACACGACTGTGAATATGCTGGATCTTCCCAGATTCACATTGTTTTTGGACTGTATTGGATATACCGAGAATCCACGCTAAACAGCAGCCGCACAGTCCGTTGCAGACCGATTTCGGGAACTGCATAGCATTGTACTAGAATTTTACAGACAGGGAACCAGTTTTTAGATGCCTTATAATTAAATGTGCAACTGCGATGTGCTTAAAATATACTGTATTAATAAACGGACATCTTACCTTGGCCGTATGCCATCGGGGCACTAAGGATGAAGATGAAGAGGAGTGCATTCATACGGCAATCTCTTGTTGTGCACATGTCTTGGAGAGTACGCTCCTGAGCTCAGAGAATAATGTCCTTGCGTGCGTTCAACACTTTCCCTTAGAAAAGCGGAAAGAGAAAGCGAAAGATCGCCCCGGGGTGGCCACTCGCCGTGGGAGTCCAATTGACGAAGGGCAGGTCCGCCCGTTTCGGATCGGCGATGGGGTCCGCGAAGTGAGATCGGCGGAGAGCGGAGGATGCGCGTCGCTTCAGCGGCTCAGTCGGAGTGCGGGCTGCCCCCTTGAAGACAGCGAGCCGCCGCCGCCGTTTCAGCACCGCGGTCAGCTCCTAGCGTCAGCAAACGGAACAACTTCGGCTCTGTGGAAAGTTTGCACCGTACATAATCTAATACTGCCCTCGTTTAAATGGCCCAAGTATTACATTGGCTGTGCTTAATTTTTAACGGCCAGCCTTTGCTATTTATTACGAGCTCGTTTTACTGGGAATGTGCGCGAACAACTGCTCTTTTACTGCAAATATTCGCGCACATTCCGAGTAAAATCTTTTACTCTTAATCTTTTTTTTTTTGCAGTCATTCATTAGAGCACCTGTACTATTTCATACTTTAAAACCATATAAAAATATACAATTTCCGTGGTCTCCATGGCAATAAATAACATTTTCGCAAAAAATATGTACCTCATTTTCACCCAACTGATGTCATAGGCCTACATAGGCATAGTAGTATTGTTCTCAGATACAATAAAACAGAAAGTCCTGACCTCTTGGATCTTAAAAAGGTCTCTCAAAAATATATACCGAAAACAAGACACTACAGATTCTTTAAAGTAAAAGTGAACAAAACCGAAAACTTGTTTTACTATTTTAGTATAGTGTCTAGTAGCTACGATAGACTTATAATAACACTACAAATTATAGGCTATATAATATAATACTAACACTAACTTGTCGCGGGTATTTTTGCAGTGTTTAAAAGATACTTCCTCTTTAAGACAATCGTGTTAAGTATTCATAAAGTTGCCCGTAAAATAAAACTTTCACATTTGTGTGAAAAATACATGTAGACAGAAATATTGCTTATATAAAATTGACATCACTTTAGCCGCCTCCTGGGACGCGCTGTTTCCATTCTGAAAACAGGCCGATCTACAGATGAAAGAACATTTTAAGCACTGAAAGAGAGTTTTGAGAGAATCGTATAAATTATGGTAGAAAAGTTAAGTTCTGCCTTAGCAGTTAAGATATGCTGATGAATTTACATTTTCATAATGATCCTACGTTTTTGTGCCCCTCAAAACGCCGGTCTGTTACAGTATTTCGTCTCACCTCACCTTTGAGCCCAGCATATCACCAGGCACTTACAAACACCATTAATTAAACTTTCAAAAGTTCAGCTATGGAACTGACTTCACGTGACCCTCACAGTATGATTTAATTTAATGCGGATGCTTCTGTTGATGTAAGGCGTTTGTTTTTCGTATCTCTCGCCTGGAAAGACCTCTCCTGAGAGCCTGCCTGTTTGGCAAACCACAGCACCACAGGGCGCCGCCCCCTGCGTCAGCTGACCCAGAGTATACCGAAGATTCAGGGATTTCAGGAGTCATGCAAGAATCCTTGTTGTGCTTCAAGCATGAGGGCTTGGGATCTTACCGAACAAACACCAGCATGAGGGCGGCTAAACGAACAGGAACGCACACATGTGGGGTGTTGTGAGAGATGAATGTCAGACAAAACGCGGAAGCACTCAAGATGACAAACAGGGGATTCCGCTCCGTGACTTGGACAAAAGAGTTTCTGACAAGACTGGAAATCTCATGCTCGTGCTGGTTATATTCACATGACGTGTTTGGCCCACGCCAAGTCAAAAGAGAGAAAGTGCTGCTTATGCCAGGATCAGGATACAGCCATTTAGGCTACTCTCTTTACTGCTCCGCAAATAAACCCAAAACCGCCACCGCAGGGCCACGCGGCATCGTTAAGCACCAGAATCGCATCCATCCCTTAGCTCATAATCCTAAATTCCACCAACCTTTGGTTTCCGTGGATATTTCCTTGGCAACTGTGATTTATGCGCACTTCAAAATCTGTGGTATAAGTCATTTCCACATCTGACACTAATATATGTAAATTGAATATCTCGACCATCGCCGGAATGCCGTTCCTTTGTCCCGCTCGGTTACAGGACCACAAAGCCACAGAGCCCTTGGCGTTAGAAGTGCCGTGTGCTTCCGGTGGATCCTGCAGCCAGATGAAAGAGCGCAGCAGGTCAGTGGCTGAGCCCATGCGCTCAGTCGTGTTATTATTTGACTAATAGGCAGCCGGTGCAGCGCCGATAATGACAATCAAGCCAGAGAGACAGCGACCGACACCCAGAAATAACAAGGTAAAAATCCATGGAGGAATCTCTCAGAATACTGAGGAAATAATCTCTAACAGCATCTCTGAGAACAGCATTTATATACTTAACATTCGGGATGTGAAAGACCTCCGGGCAAAGCAACATTAGTCTGCGCCGGATAATACGTTCTGAATTTAGTTTAGTTATGTATGGAAATTTATTATGCTCGTTATATGGAATGAAATGAACGTGTATTTGCCATTTTTACAAGTAAGAATACAGGTACCTCGGAACGCTTCTTCTCATATAGCTCATCTAGCTCTTCTTTGAGAGACACACACACACAAACACGTACAATACCAATCATAAGTTTGGACAGGCCTTCCCACAGAAAGGTTTATTTGCACTGTCCCCTGCATTTTAGGATAACTACGAAGACTAATGGTGTACATTGAATTATGCACTGACCAAAAAAAAAATATTAAACAGCGTGACACAACACTTTGTAGGCAGCTTGGTGGGTGTGTCCAAACTTTTGACTGAGGGTTGGGCCATTTATCCGGCGCCCGGATAGGATCGCTTCGACTGTCCTCAAAAAAGAAACTAGCGAAACACAATACAAACAACTTAAAGCGTGACGGTAAGTA
>JABFDZ020000103.1:1242939-1258146 GCA_019775955.2 Pollimyrus isidori
TTGCTCCCGGGGTTGGGGGGGGGGTCGGGGGAAACTGGGACCACACCGCTGAGGAGCCACTTCTCGATAAACGCCTGATGGATTATTGCTTCCGTGTGGATCTGGGCTAATCTAGAACCAACAGACGCCGTCCGGGAAACTGCTCCGCAAAGGACAGACAGACCTTAATTGCACCGTGACAACGCATCCCATTGTTAATGGTTCTGGCTCGAACCCTTCCGCCTGGTACATGGGCCCGAGCATAGTAATCAAATTGCCCTAGAATGGCAGACATACCAGCGATAATCAGGCAGAAATGTCAGGTGTGCCATGTGACAATTGTTTAAATGAGGATAGACTATAACTCTTGAAAATGCTGCCAGATCACCCCCGGTGTTGCCTCGGAATATAGTTTAAATGTACACCTTAGTCTGCTGTGTACTTGCCAGCCAGTGTGCAAATTAGCTCAGCATAACGGCACCAGTGATCGTGAGGCAGAATACTCCAGGAAATACTGTCCAGCCATACTGCGCTTTCAAATCTATTCATTAATAATTTCTATACTGGCATGTCCTTCATCAGGGATCCGGGCCTGTTGTCAGCAGGTCACGAGGCTTCCTCCTCTGTCCAATCAGCAGCGCAAAGGGTGGGAATCTCTTCGGCGACGGTGCCTCTGGGCGACCGACTGGCAGCGCGGCCCCCCGACACGGGAATTCAGCAGATTCCCGTCTAAGCTCTAGCCTCGGGCATCCCCGCCTTGCCCCCGGAGAGGTGGCACAGCTCTGTGCGCAGGCATCTGTACCCGGATCAGGCGCTCAGGGATGTCCCGCCACAGAGGTGCTCACACGTGGGTCTCTGCGTCTCTGTCTCAGTACCGTGCCCCAGAACACAATCACACATGCATCCCGTCCAATCGAATCAGTCAAAGGGTCCCCACACACACACCCCCCCCCCCCAAAAAAAAAGAAAGAGAAAAAAGTAAATTAGTTCCAACTTTTGTGTTTGGCTACTGCATGTAATTTCAGATATTATAAAACCTGGGAGGTGTGGGGGGGGGGGGATCAGCATAAATAAAACAATGTGGCCTAACGCAAAAGTAATTACAGCAACTGGATTCACATGCAAATGTGCCTCAGTGCCTTTTCTGTTTGTCTGTTTGTTTATTATTTTATGCATCGGCAGAATGTGGAGGCCTGTCATCATTTTTTATTTTTTTTGCGCATCATGCCTTTGGGGACAGGGTGGGGGGGGGGGCGGCCCCTATGGGAGTTTTCCTCTGAGTGGTGCTAGTGAGCTGCTCTTCTCTGGCTGTAGACTGCAGACTTGTTGGGGACGTCTAAAACGACGCCGCAGTGACCCATCCCGCCGATCCCACCTCCGTTTTATCCGGATTCTTACTTCCCATCAGTGGTATTATTCACCAAAGAGGGCGGCGGGCGCGAGTCGGGCCTGTTTAAAGCTTCATGCCGCCCACACAGGAACCCCACAGGAAATGAAAAAGTAACCAAAGACATTTTAGGCGCCTGATACCTTCCGCGGTGATTACGGCTCCGGCCTCATCGGCAGGCGCCAGCCTCTGACTCCCAGTTAATTGGAATGTCAGAGTTTCGCACCAGAGGGCCCGTCGCCATCGCCAGCTGACTGAACCGCGAGCGGATTAGTTCAAACTCAATCAGGGACGGTGACTGGAAAGGCCTACCTTTCCCCATGAATACATTACACTTAAGTGGTCCACCTTCACCTGCTTGAGATATAATTGGTAGGAAAGACGAATCATGGAGGACACTTCACTCGCACCCCTCAGCCATAAGTGCGGCATCTAAATTACCACCCCCCCCCCCCCCCGAAAAAGAACACTGCACTCTGTGTGATTTTACGCGAAGGTAAAAACAGGAAGGCATCAAATTAAACAGGATTAAGATGCTTACATGTTGTACAAGCTTGATTAATGGACGATTAATGAGAAACAGGCATCGCGAATTAACCTTTATCGAGCAATAACTGCCAAATTATATCGCTAATGATTACAATTTCATGCCAACCTCTTGTTCGGAGACAATGGCGTTGCTTAGCGATGTGCGCTTGGGAGATCGGCGCGGGCACGTAGGAGAGAGAGGAGAGGCCAGCCAGACTCAGCTTTTGGCGGAGTGTCGGGGCAGCGGGCCACGGGGTGCAGGGAGGCCATCTGACCCGGCTGCCCCGAACCACCTACCTGGCACGTCTGCCAGGCCTGCCATCCGCCTGCCCTGGGTGAGCCCGCAGACCTCAGGCCCCCATGCCCGTCCCTTCTGCTCCTGAATCCCCACTGTGTTCTAAATCTGCGAGGATCTTCGGGGGTTTTTAATAAGATCGATCCCCAAGGACTGTTTCATTTGCTTCAAGAGCACAGAGCCATAAAAGAAGCTAGCAGGGTACGAGTTCAGAACCAGAACCGAAACCATGAAATTGTTTATTCAGAGAAAGAGTGGTGGGGATTTGGAACGAGTTTGTAACTTTGGTAGCTACAGTTTTATTATTCATCTAAGTCAGCGACAGATAAAATCAATGATCAGAAAGTACAGACGCTCGAACATACGAACAAAGAGGACGGTAAGTCCAAATTGCGTTTATTGGGTTTCCGTTTCCACAACATAATTTTTTTTTTTCCTGCTCACCAAATCTGCCTAGTACAACTAGCGTAGCATGTGTAGCATGCATACTCCCAGAATCCTAGTTCTTTGTACTTGCGTATTCCCTTAAAATGACGTTGAATAACTACTTACGAACATTTCAAGTTACGAATGCCCGTTCAGAACGTATCTCATTCAAAAGAAGAGCAGTATCTGTATCCCGATTTTGGACACCGGCGAAGTGAAGCTTGCCGTTTCTAGTCCTTTAATCTCAGAGGAGGAAGAGGCGGGAGAGGTCTATGCCCTTACACAAAGGACAGATCACGGCATGAAGGTCTCCATGGGACCCTAGGTACATTTAGAAGTGCACAGGTCTTTGTCAGGTGCCCCCTGGGGTCCGGCCCGAGATCAACAGGCGAGCTATTTGAGCAGAGATCGATTGCAAATGAGTCGCATTCAGGAGAAGCACACCAGCTGTCTGCAGCTAAGCCGGAGCGAGGGAGAGACGGAGGGGCAGGAAAATCGATGCGATGGTTAGAGCGTCTCAATGCACGGAGCGCGGACAACCATGAGGAGATCTCCCGCGGCTTCACTGCGACCTAGTGAATGAGACAGAAACTTTGACCTGCGCGATTATATGAGAGAGAGGCTCTCTGCAATCGCGGTAATATTTAGGAGAGCAGCCATAATGCTTAAGGCTCCTTTATATCCCATGAGGCTGTGCCACAGTCATGAGGTGATAACCGACAGAGCAGGTGTGCAAAGGTGCGAAAACATTAATGATCTGAGACACGCTCGTCTGAAGCACCCTCCCCCGCATATTGTTATTACCCATAAACTACTCGGTCGTTCACAGGGCAAAGTTTTCCAGGGCAACAGGCAGCAGAAACAATAAATGAAACAAAATACAATAAACGAAACCGAAGACGGAGCTCAATGCATTGGGACGGATCCTTTATTTTTTTTTTCTCCTCTTGGCTGTCTCGCTCAAGATAAAACATTGCGTTTTCCCACTCAAGGGAGCAGACACTGTCCGCCTGCCACGCAGTCGTTAAGCATGAGGCCGGTCTCAAACAGACGTTTCGAAAACAAAAAAAAAAGAAAGAAATGCATTCCTGGTTTTCGCTCCCTGAGATAGACATGTGTTGATGAGGCCCATTTACCCCGAAATGCTCACTCTCGGCCAAGCACTGTGGATTGTTTTTTTTTTTTTAAAGAAGGCATTACCCAGGGTGAAGGGGGAGGGGCCAACCAGGGTTACATAAGTGTAATTCGAGAACTTCAGCTGGAGGTTCTCGAAGGCACAGAAAGTGCTGGAAAGAGGGCCGAGCGAGCCGCCAAACACTGAGGGACCTCGGCGCCGCGGAAATGTCATCGCAGAAGTATGACTGCATCGTCGTAGGGGCGGGCATCCAAGGGTCCTTCACTGCATATCACCTCGCCAAAAACAACAGGAGGACCCTGCTCGTCGAACAGGTTAGCGACGTCGTCCCCAGGCAGAAACCGGCCCAGAGCTGCACACACTCACAGCAACAGAGCACAGAGGGGCGAGTAACTAAACTGGACATAATCAGCACGTGTTTTTATTAACTGTTCATTGGTTATTTACAGCCAGCATAATCAAGAACTAACATTATGCAAGAGTGACGTTGCACGTTACACGTTAAGTATACAAGGACCTCGAACTGAACAGAAGGCAAGCTCAACAAAAAAGCTCATCTGTGTTCTAATAGCTCTGGGGCCTGTGTGTATGCAGACACCGCTCCCTGTGGGGTCCATTCTGACATTTTGCACTAATATTTTACACTAATAAAATACATGACGCTCTCTGCCACTTTCCAGACATATTTATAGATAAACTGAGACCCGATTACTTTCAGAATGGATCACTGCCGAGCCAGTTCAAGGCCACAGTGCTGTTAAAGAAAAAGATTAAAAAGAGTACGACCTTTGCCCAGTTTGAACGAGCAATCCAAACTGCAATGAGCCTCGCAGCACATAGTAAGCATGTGCAGAATGCCACAGTTAAACGTTTAGCTAAAGCGGCACTGTTTAGAATAACAGGAGAATTACATGCCTTCACTCATGGGAGTTTTACACACACAAAAAAGTTCTGAGGGCAGAAGGAAAAACACTACAATCCGATTGGTTATTTCCCTGAACCAATCTCCCACGACGTGTTCCTTCACAACACACACAAATATCATCTAAAAGAGATACTTAAAGGAGATAATCCTGGGTGAAGAATAAAATATAACGAACAATCATGACAGTCCTTTCCATAATTATCTTCAAAAGGGAAAAGAAAATCGTTGTAAATGTGTGGTCTTCCTCAGCCAGCTCTCTCCTGGGTTTTAACGGAAGTTATGATTTTCCAGTTCGCCCTTCCTCACGCCCGCGGGAGCTCCCATGGGCAAACCCGGATCATCCGGAAGGCCTATGAGCAAGACTTCTACGTCCAAATGATGGAGGAGTCCTGCCGGCTCTGGTCGCATATGGAGGCAGAGAGCGGGGTTCAGCTGTACAGGTGAACAGCGCCATATCCATTGCCGCTCAACAGAGACCCTTCCGCATTTCCTGGTTTATTCACAGATCTGAAAACGCTTCTCGCAGGTGGTCAGAGCCATGCGCCAGCTGTTAAAGACCCTCTCGTCAGTGCTTGGGGCACTGCGCCAAGCGAGCAGTGTCTCTTCCTTTGAGTGTTACACGAGGATTTTCTCTTGCCCATGCCCACACTCTGGAAACAACCAGCTTGTAAACATTCGGCCGGATCGGAGTCCGGCGCAGTGCGGTTGACAGACGCATCAATGAGGCCTTTCCTTCATCCACGCTGCATCATTCAAAACACAAACAAATAGCACGTTGCAAACATGCAGCTGTCAAGGAGTCGGCTGGGCCTAAGTGTAGCTGGGCCTAAATGCGACTGGGCCTAAATACGACTAGGCCTAAGTGCAGCTGGGTCTAAGTGCGGCTGGGCCTAAATGCGACTAGGCCTAAGTGTGGCTGGGCCTAAATGCGACTAGGCCTAAGTGTGGCTGGGCCTAAATGCGACTGGGCCTAAATGCGACTAGGCCTAAATCCCGATGAATGCCCAGGTACAAGTGTAAGCAGTTTTGGAGCAGGAGCTACTCAACAATCTCTACATTAGCAAGAACCTACAGTAATAGTACTGCAATTCAAAGAGCATGGCGCACAACATAAAAATGCTATCAGAGTGGTAGTGGTATTCATGGAACAGATGGGTCTTGAGCTATTTGTTGATGGCGGAATGGGACATTAATAGTAGATGTCATCTTCGAAAATGACCGAAACACCCGATACAGCCATCGGAGTCAGGACACGTCTGCCCCCCGCCAGACAGTTTTCATGACTACTTTCATTTTTAAAAGAGATTCTGAGAGACGCTGCGGAATCTTGGACAGTGTGCGTGTGTGTGCGTGTGTGTGTGTGCGTGTGTGGGTAACCTTTTTCCAGTAACGTTATCAGAGGATTGAGTTGGGGATTCCTGTCTAGATGGAGACGCTGCTCTCATCATGCATCCAGCCTGCAGGTGCCGGTCACATGACCTGGGGTGGCCCATGCAAGGAGGGGGAGGGGAGCTGTGCTGAAAACCGCAGCTATACACAGCGGAGTGGCGCGAGGCTGCGCGCGGGTCACGTGACTGGAAGATGTGAGAGGAGCGCTTTCATCACAGAGCCCCGGTGGCACCGGGCCTGTATTTACATCACAGCCGGGGCTTGTAACATAACGTGAAGCATCACATCATCATTCACATCATCTGCGAGATTAATTGCCACGGGCCAGTCAATCCAACTCTACTTCATCTCGTTAAAGGCAGATCAATTACCGGTAATGTTAATTTAATTTAAAGCAGCGATGAGTAGAAATTGATTTAATATACTACCCGGTTTTTTTCACTTTAACAAGACCGACCGGAATTCAGACTTTCTGGCAACCTGAGTAACCATTAACAGGAGGAAATAATCTAAGAAAGACATCGGTGAGGCTCCCTTCTTTCCTGGCTCCACCTGACGCCCCCCCCCATTTTCACAGACAAACAGGGCTCTTGGTCACTGGCCCAGAGAGAAGCAGAGATTTCCAGGGGATAAAGGAGGCGCTACAGCTGAACGGCGTTCCGTCTGTGGTCCTGGCACCGGAGGAGCTCCCCCAGCACATACCCGCCTTCGTGCTCGGCGACGGGCACGGTGCCGTGGTGGACACCACAGCGGGGGTGCTGTACGCCGACCGCGCATTAAAGGCCGTGCAGGTGGGGGCTCCGGGTCTTCCGGTTCAGCGAAATACAGCAAGATAAGTACAGTATGACCTCAGCAAAGCGGGGAGAAGCGGGCACGTAACTATGGCAACAACACAGGCCAGACAATGAGGAAAATCATAAATGATAACCCGCATGTATTTTACATACAATATTCCATCCATTCATCCATCCATCCATCCATCCATCCGCCGATCCAGTATGAGGTTTGGGTGGATCCATCCCAGGCAGCAAATGGAGAGCCAATAATACTAAATACCCGTGGGAGGTTTTCTTCCTAAAATTAACATTTTGATTTGCTGTCTGGGTGCCATTGTTTCTAAACAGGGCAACCCCTCTCAGAAGTGTAACACATCGTACCATGCAAAGCAGTACAGACGAGAGCTGAGGGCCCCATTTGCAGCTCTTCCTCTGGGCTAACCGTCGCAGTAGGAGGCGGAGAAAAGCAATTCGGAGACTGTGTGCTGGGCCAGGCGGGCTGGGCTGTGTATGCCTGAGGATGGGAGGGGGGGAGGAATCCTGCAGCTCAGAGTGCGACTGGAGCTCAGCAAAGCTGCCCATTTTTACGAGGGCCCAGGGCCATCAGGGGCATGTGGACAACTGGGGGCCCAGATGAATGTAAGACAGGGTCTCTGATCCCAGTCCTCAGGGACCCCCAAACTGCATGCTCTACCTTCCTGCCTGCTCCCAGTACCCTAGAATCCAAACATCCAAACTAAATAAGCAATAACACAGAAAGCCTGGTGTTTTGGGAGCTGGGAGGGAGCAAAACTGCGGCCCTTGGAGGGGGCCCCGGGGACTTGATAAAGAAACACTGGTCTAAGGTATCCTGAGCAGGCTACAGAGCTCCACAGTCAGGGGTACCTGGTGAATTTGCACTTTCCCAAGTTAATGGATCACATAGGAGAAGCCAAGTGGGGGTGTCCCTGTTTATCACATATAATGCATGTGATTGGCTGAAAGTTCCAATGGGTCATAAATATGGACCAACCTCCACCTTGGGAAAAGGTTGAAAAAACAAACAAACATTAGGTTCCCAAAGCAGATCAACTAAGGATGTTAATCATAGATATGCCAACATCAGCTTTACTGACTGATGAATTTAGCAGCAACCAAGCAAAAGAATGTGAAATTCAGTGCATCTTCTGCACACAAACTCGGACAAGAAATCAAATGTGAAAATGAGTCAGAAAATCTTCCTGGGAGCAGCACAGATCCTGCACAGAAAAGCCAATAGAAGTAGTGATTCTTTTAACGCAAACTAGAGACAATTATCCAGTCTTCTGCACATTGATTGACCGCATCTTTCCCTTTGTGGCATTAAGCACAGATCAAGCGAGTGCGAGACCCATTCATTACATGACAACTGCCAGAATCACACGGTTCTTCAAACTGTGACAATCATCCCACCCGATTCTCGATTTATAGGCTGTCGGAGATCTGCACGTCTCACGAGGGCTCGCAGGTCTGGCTTCCCGTTGAACTCTTGCAACGTGTTTGTATGCGTATGTCCTGTCTAGTCTGCACAAGTGCAAAGACAGAGGATGGAGATTACCATTCTAATCAAGGCCTGAGGTCCCAGAGGAGATAGACGATCTCAAAGGCTTTCGTGAGGGTCACTCGGACATCAACAGCAAAGCCTCACACTCAACACCAGCCACCATCAAAACACCAACAAACACTCGGACAAAATAGGCCAGGTGTACCAGCTTGGTGTCATGCATAGCTAGACTGAAATTCACCCAGGTATCTTGTCTTGACCCTATTGCTGTAGCACAGCACACAGGGCCCTGCTGTTATGTATGTTATGTTAGGCAAATCTCTGTAATGCCATTTTGGTTCCGACTGTACTGTCTTGATATCCGAAGCCTACCTGCTTCTATTTACAGATTTATAAAGCACTTTTATTTTACATGATGTTTATTTTGTCATAACTGGAGGTTATTTTGAAGTAACTGGAAGCTAAGGACCATTTTCTGGGGTCCAATCACTTTACTAACCATGGGAATTGAATCAACAACCTTCCAATTGCAGTCACACTGCCCCCATCAGAATAAGCATCAGTATCAGGTCATTGGATGGTTTATTGCACACGGACGCAAACCTACAGCGGCATAAGACCTCTTAAGTGTTTGAAGTCAAAAGCAATAATCCACTTCGTCTTGAAATTGCAAAAAAAAAGGCTCAAGTATTGATGGTCCACTCAACGTGTGCTGCATTGAGTCTTCTCCTGTTTGATTTCTGTGATGCCAGGGGGCATTCCAGAAGCTGGGCGGGGTAATCAAGGATGGGGAGAAAGTGTCTGGCATCACGCCTGGCTCAGAGGTCATCGTGACAACAGCCAGCGGAGCCTACAAAGCCGCAAGCTTGGTGATCACAGCCGGGCCTTGGGCCAATGCAGTACTGTCCTACGTTGGCCTCCAGCTACCCCTGCAGGTAAAGTGTACCACAGACGCCACTCTCATGTAGCTATCGTCACACACGCACACACACACACACACACACACAGAGCTGTCAAACCTTGGCTTTAGACTCTCCATCTGGCGCCACAGAAGCGGACAATCTGACGAGCAAATGCACCAGATACACCCCAAAGTTCTGACGTTCGTTCCCTTATGATAATGCGACAGATGAATATCCTGAACTCCGGTAGATGAGCCAATTGTCAACAAAGTGATTTAGTAAGACTCAAACTGACAAAGTCTCCAGAAGGACAGAGGAGGGGATCAGCGATTCATTAACCAGCAACGCCGAACTTTGAGCAGGTCCACAACCACTGAAGCCTCTCACAGGCACTTTTCTCCTGGTCATAAAATTAAAAGGACGGCCCATTAGTTAATTAAGCTGGGAGCCGTCAGATGGTCGAAAGCCTGTTATCCCCACGAAGCCGCAATCCGTAGAACTGTATATTCATCTCATCTTATTTCTAATGGGAACATCATCGGTACTTTCTTAATTGCAGTTGGACGGTAGACAAGACAATGAGGGAACCCTTCGCTGGCACTCGGAGGCAGCCCTTAATCAGGGAGCGTAAATTTCCCTCGTTGGGAATGTTTATGGACTTGCCCTTAGGGGCACTTTGAATGATCTCTCCGTCGGACAGGTGCAGAAGATTAATGTCTGCTATTGGAGGGAGAAGGTTCCGGGAACGTACAGCATCAGCAGGCGCTTCCCCTGCTTCATCCAGCTGCCGTCGGAGACGGAGAAGACCGACATCTACGGCCTTCCGTCCAACGAGTACCCTGGGCTAATGAAGGTGAGTGACCTCCTCATCAGTGCGTCTCTGCAGGTGAGCGGCAATGCCCACCTCCCAGTCACCTCCCGTCTCGTACCGACGCGCTGACGCGTAATCAGGGCCTCGTCCCACGGCCTCCTACATGACAAGCAAAGCGGGTCGACGGGAGGCGACAAGGTCGCGGAATGCAGACGATGTCACATGACCTACTGCCCAAAGAGCAGCTGCGGCTGAGGATGAGCCTATGGTGTCCCCTTTCCGTAACGTATCCATCCAATCAGCTGACGGTGCCGGTCCTGAGAAAATTCCTTTCTAGCTCACAGGTGGCGAGGTGCCAAATAAAATTACTCAAACAGAAGAATGGCTTTAAATGTGACGCACACCTTACTCCGCCCATGTTTTATGGATGGAATCCCGCTAATAAACAGCCGGAATAATTGAATGGGGGTGAAGCTCTGGATGCTCTGTATATCACAAAATGAAGCTACTCTATTAAATATGCACTCCCCGCTCAGTTCGCTGTAAACCGGGGGGGCTTAAGATTGCTACAGCGCTACATTTACATTTATGTATTTAGCCGAGCCATTTATACTGAGTGACATACAGCTGAGAATGAAGGGACAGTGAGTCCCAGAAGCAGCCCTGGGTTTACGGCCTTGCTCAAGGGCCCAATGGCAAACTAACTCTGCTAGCCGCCGGGATCTGAACCAGCAGCCATCTGATTATAGATGCAGTGTTTTAACCTCAGCCAAAATCCACCCCCACTATAATACTATAATACTGTAGCTATTTAACCACAGCACGGTTCACATTTAATGCGCTAGGGAGGCTGAAGAATCGCCCGCCCGCCCCCCCCCCGCGACGTTTTAGCCCTTCAAAGAGCTCTTCCACTGAGACATGGGTCTCCTAAAGCCGATCGCTTGAAGGCACAGAGCAAGACGATACGCATCGACAGCAGGTAGGAGATTTATTTGTTTGATTCCGAACCACACAGAGTAGCTGGAAGTTTCACGGTGTCTTGGCTCTGCATTCTGGCGCGAAATACCCTCCCCCCCCCCAGAATGCACACGTACCGCTGCCTCATGTTTCGGGGTGGGGTCCGTGTGGCTTACGCTTAGGGCCGGGAGCGAAGGCTGGTCCTCTGGCAATGAGCGATGCAGGTGCCGATACGCCTGTTACCTTAATCGCAGGGTGTACGTCTGTGTAAACAGAAGTAATACAAGCACATCAGCGAGGATTATTGAAATTCTTACAAGACTACCTGGTGGCTGGGTTAACACAGGCAGATAAATGGAAGTGTAAACCGAATGGGAAAAACACACATGGGAGCGTGAATCAAGTATATAAACTAAACAGGTGGACAACAGTATATTATATAGACACACACACACACACATATATATACACGCACACACAAGTACAGGGGTTGGACAATGAAACTGAAACCCCTGCCTTTAGACCACAATAGTCTATTAGTATGGGGTGGGGCCTCCTGTTGTGGGCAATGCAGCTCGAGGTTGTTGGGAATGACAGATACAAGCCCTGCACAGTGGCCAGAGGGATCCTCAGTCATTCATTCCTCTTACAGAACTGTGGCCAGGTCACTGTGCGATGCTGGCAGAGGAAAGCATTTCCTGACTCCTTTAAAACACCCCAAAGTGGCCCAATAATACTCAGATCTGGTGACCGTGAGAGATGGTTGCTGACTTTCATGTTTATCGAACCACTCTGCCTCCAGCCGTGCTGTGTGTACCGCTGCATTATCACCCTGATACAGTGTTTGAACCATTGCGTGAACGTGGTCTTCCAGAATGGTCCAGTAGTCCTTGTCAGTGACGTAGCTGACCTAGGGAATGACATGATACTGCGGCCCAAACCGTCACTTCTCCCCCCCCATGCGTAAATTACGGTGATAAGCCTCCTTAGGGCTTCTCCACAACATAACGCTCCGTATGTGGGAAAGACAGTGAAGCTGGACACATCGGAGAACGATCCACGCTTCACGTTGTCCACAGCCCAAGATCTGCGCTGCTGGCACCATTTAAAAACGACATTTGGCCCAAATGACCTAAAGGTTCGGCAATAGCAGTCCGAACCATGAATACTGACCCTGTGGAGCTACTGACCAACAGTTTTGGCGGAGGCAGGAGAGTCCAGGTGCATGTTTAATTCTGCAGTGACTTGGACAGCTGTGATTTCATCTTTTTTTGGTCAGTGCCCCGGAAAGCCCTTTCAGACAGCTTCCTAATACATCCACAGTGAGGCCTGTTTGATGTGGTCCATCCTTCTTCGTGGGGTACTGACATCACCCTGGATACAGTGGCTCTCGATACATCACAAGGACTCGCTGTCTTGGCCACAGATGTGCCAGCGAGACGCGCACCAATAATTAGCCCTCTTTTGAACTCTGATGCGTCCCGCATGATGTTGCTCGAATTGCAATGCTTTACGTGCAGCTTTGCTAATGCTCTGCTGATTTAGCCTTTGCACTCTGCTGTTACGGACGGAGTGTGCAATCAGTGAAGACCAGACACCAGGCTGCGCACATATACAGTATAGGCATGATTCCTCAAACACTATTGGCCAAGTGTTTCACTTTCATCGTCCAATCCGCATATATATATATATATATATATATATATATATATATATATGAGGACAAAGGCTTACAAAACTAGCCCTGTGATGGACTGGTATCCTTTCTAGACAGTTCCCCTGCATTATATCCATGCATCTCCTGGGTTAGACCCCCCCATAACTATAGACCCCAGAAGCTGTTTGCAGATGAATTACGAACTGCAGCAATTATCAATGTTGACGTTTCCTGCAGCAGAGGCCACAGCGTCCTTATGCAAACGAGTCACGCTGTGCTACGGCTTTTCCGAGAGTTTTACTATTAGCTTGCAAACAGCACCGGGCCGTTAAATTATTGCCGCATTAGAGCCAGTCGACCCCCGTAACGACAGAAACCATTAACAGCGCGGTTCCAGTCCCAGGCTGTTGATTAGCACCATACCGAGCGGAGAGAGGAAGCGGATTAGCGTGATTATGCCTGCAGGTCTGCTACCACGCCGGCAGCGAGACGGACCCCGACCAGCGAGACAAGCAGACCGACCGGGGCGACGTCGCCATCCTGTCCAGCTACATCTCCCGCCACCTGCCCGGCCTGGAGACCGTCCCTGCCGTGGTGGAGAGCTGCGTGTACACGGTCAGTGGTGGGCAGACTCATACACGTACAAACTCGCCTTTGCGTGTCCCAATAACACCCGCACATCACATATATCAGACTCTTTTATCCAAAGCAAAATACAATTGAGCAAACAGGGGCAACTACTGGGGGTTAAGAGCTTTGCTCAAGAACCCAACAGTGAAATTATTCTTCTGATGCAGGAATTTGAACCAATTGCCTTCCAGTATTAAACACTGAGTATAAACTTGCCGAGTCATACTCAACACATATCAGAACGATGCTGTCATTATCAAACGCAGCGGCTTTAGGGAAATGCCAGTGGGGTCAAAGGTCGAGGACAGACACGTCAAGGAGTGTCGTATCTGTACTGTACGTCCCTGCGACTCTTCCTCCCGAGGAAGGTGCACCGAAAGACCCACGTAAAAACATTCATGTGGACACACGCGTACCAGCACAGGCACACCAGTGCTGGGTGATGCCACAGCGTGGGACGTGGCCTCCATCAGTCCCTCCGGGAGGAGACCAGGAGAAAAAAACACCCCGTCGGCCCTGTCTCTTCTGCATCGATCCACTCCCCTCATCCTGCCGTCCACCGCCAAAACACAGCCTTGTCACGCCACACAACACTCAGGACCGGGCTGTGATTGCACAGTGAGGCGGCGCGAGATGGGCACCCTAATGGCGGCAAGATTCTGAGGGGGGCTGTCGGGTCGCGGTGAATTGGGCACCGGCACTCACAACAGAAGAAAAGGCCGGAGCGGTCAAAGCAACAGACGATGAGAAAACCACACTGGCGAGCAAGGTACTCTGGGAAGCTGGACCTCCATTTTTATGTGGTCATTGACCACGTCAAGAACTAAAATACAGACCTCTAATTTCAGGTGCAAAGATACCAAAAAATAGCTCCACTTTTCAGGCTGCAAAACACTCTCTGCTGTTTCCCTCCCTGACTTCCAAGCTCTCCAGAGGCTGAAAAGCCCTTAATTAGAGAAACCTGAGCGTGAGGTGGCTAACAGGTTCCTGGTCTTCCACAGTCGCCGGGAGGAAGCAGGGAGCCGGTTCTGACTGGTGGTTTGTACCGAGGCCAGATGCCGTTAACACACAAGCACAGGCTACGGTGTGTGTGTTTTGACAATTCTCACTGCTCTTCATTGACTATATAAAGTCTATAGAAAAATACCCTGGATAGTAGATCTTCTCTATACTTCCAGTATAAATAATTCACTAAATAAATTCATGACATCAATCGGTTAATTCCAAGGACCAAACTTGGTGCACTGGAGATGAACTTTAGTTTAGTTTTAGTGTGAGACTTCGGTTATTCACTTAAACACACACACACACACACACTCAGACCTGTTCTCCTCTTTGTGGGGACTCTCCAGTAATTTCAATGGGCAAAATTCTAATCCCACCAATGACAACCTTAACCCCAACCCAGCCCTAACCTGAACCAGAAAAAAAAGGTCCCCAAAACGTCAAAATAATTTGATCCCCACAATGTAATGTATAGCTGACCCCCCCCCTCACACACACACACACACACGCACGCGCGCACACACACACACACACACACACACACACACACACACAGTACTGAAATGCCATATCTGTAATGTCAGATTCTGCCATCCGCACTATTAAGCCCACAGTGCCTGACTGAAACCTCATGCATGACCTTCATCCCGCCGATCCGGAGAATCGTCCGGTTTCACACGACTGACAGGGTTTTTCTCTCGCTCATGGGCTTGTACCCCCCCCCCCCCAGGTCACCCCAGACCACCACTTTGTCCTGGACCGTCACCCATTGTACAGTAACATCATCATCGGCGCAGGATTCTCGGGTCAGTGCTGCTAACTTCAGCTGGGGGGGGGGGGGGGGGGGGGGGGGGGGGGGGGGGGGGGGGGGGGGGGGGGGGGG